>JBBPDJ010000023.1:11112080-11163427 GCA_037974625.1 Cucumis cinereus
ATAATGGGAAGTGGGTATTGAGGATTTGGGGTAATGGTGATTTCAGGTAACACGCCGATTTTAGTTCGCAAACCTTCACACCCCTGTTTATAGGCCTTGTGACGGTCCAATCCGCAAGGCCTCGTCGATTGCAATTCGCAAGGCCTGTTCATCGTCGATCTCATAACCTCTGGCCATGGTGTTCTCAAATCTCAGAACCTCTACCCGTCGCCGGTTTAGATCCTTTTCGATGTAGCTTTCGTTAAGAAGAGGGAGAGGGAGGGAGGAAGAGAGTGGGAAAAGAAAAATGGGATTAGGGTTTTCGTCTTCTATTTGAGAGCAAAAGAAAAGGGGAAAAAGAATTTTTGGGAAGAAAGGGAGGAACACGCGTTTTTTTTAGGAAGCAATGAGCACCAAAACAATTTTTTTTTTAATTCAACCCTATTACTTGACGAGTAAAATCCGTCAAGTAAAAATACACAAAACTTGACAGGTAAAAACCGTCAAGTATTGAAAAAAATCCAGCAAAAAAATTCAACTTTTTTCCTTTTGTTTATTCTTGACAGTTTTTAAGTTTACTTGACGGTTTTGTATAAAACCGTCAAGAATAGTAAATTTGAAAGTGTCAAGTAAAGTGTTTTTTGTAGTACTGAAAATAAATATTAATTATAAGTTCAAGTAGGCATAGAGGCCTAAAGAATTGACTTCCCACTTAAACATTGAATAATCTAAATTTTGATCACATCTTTGTAATAATAATGATGTACTTGACTGTGTGATTTTTCCAAATTTTATAAACTACCAATCATATACGTTGAATACAATTGTTTAATCCATGCGTTGACCAAGTTTTGGAGAAATTTCTCATTTCTTTAATAAAATATTTTTTTGTTTAGTTAAACTACAAGTATATAAATACTTAAAGGTTTAAATACTATTTTGATATCTGTGTTTTTAGGTTTAGTTCATTTTTATCTATGAAGCACAAATACTTCATGTGAGGCAAAAAATCCATATTAGATACGTATCAGATATCGATGCTTCTAGATACTTCTTAGATACGCATTCTAGTTTTTTAGAAATTGACAAATTCTCCAAATCTCCGTACCTTATTGTATTCGTATCACGTATCTGTATCTGTTGGAGTTGCTAAAAATGAATAGAGAATATAACACTGATGAAAGGACCAATTGCAAGATAGATACACATCAAGGGGAACAAACAACAATTACGAACAAAAATGCTGCAAAACATAGGCTTGTAAGAAGAGACTGAGTCGTGAATCATGTCATCTAAAGATGTTTCGCGGCTTTGCTCGGTGTGCAAACAATTCAAAATTGTCACGACATCCCCAGGATAAAACAATCCAAATAATATATGTCTCGATCGAGTCTGTACCAAAAGTCGATTGAAATGCTAACATCTTTCTAATTGTGTTTGAAAATTGAAATAAAACTTGATCGAAAAATAGATTGAGTATGTAAGATCCCAAACTTGAGATAATTAAGTATAAGTTAGATTTATTTTGAGATTTGATTTGTTTTGGGATGTTAATTATTTTAATTTGGTTAAGAAATTATATATATATATATATATATATATATATATATATATATATCTAATTTTTTTGGTTTAAAGGTAATTGAAAAGAGAGAGAGAAGATTTGGTTTATTTGGAAAAAAGAAGGGAAAAAATTGGAGTTTAGAAATATATATTTATTATTGGAAAAAGAAAATAAATAAATAATAATTGTTTAATATTATTATTTATTTACGTTTATGTTTAGGTTTCCTAGGGAAAAGTGAAAGGAAAAAAAAAGGAAAATAAATTTCTTTTTCTCCTTCTTCTTCCTTAACCGAGCGTTGCCACCCTTCTCCCTTCTCTTCAGTTCGTCGACAACCATCCATCTCCCTAGCTCTCTTTAGCCTCTGCGCTGCGCTAGCCATCCCTCTGGGTACCGTTGCACTGCACAATTGCCAGATCCAAGCCGAGCCTCACCTTACGTCGTGGTTTGAAGCTGCGTCAAGTCGGTGGCTACGTCGTCATTGTCACGAGCTCGCCAGCCATTGCATACCTAGTCGCGCCAAGCTAATGCGAAGGTATGTGCCTCTCTGCATCATGCCATGTTGCCAAGTCGCGACTAAAGCTTCGCGTCGAGCCACCGCAGAGCTGCTTGTGCTGCTAACCGAAGTTGAGATCCGCTGCCGCTTGTTGTCCGATTCGCCCAGCCGCCGTCTGTGGTTGTTTTTGGTGGGTAAGTTGGTGATTTTAGTTGGGTCTTTGAGTACCAAATGAAGATTAAATTCGGGGTGATTTTTGGAATTAATTTGGGTGTTTATGCTTGGTTTTGAAGGTTGGTTGGAGCTTTTGTGGATTTAATTCGTAGGAGTTTTCCTACGAATTAGTTGAAGTTTTCGCCGTTGATTGGTGAGATTAAGAATGGTTATTTAGGAGTAAAACTAATTAATACTTTTTATGGGAAATTTATTAATTAAATGTTTTTTTTTTGTATAAGATCAATTTGAGGGAGAAAGTCAAACCAAAGTATTAATGACACTTTGAGGTAAAGGACATACTATTGGATCTTCGACAAGTAATAAGGATATTTATGAAACAATAAGATTATTTGTGTGACATCTGAGTTGCTTGATTTTATGATAAGATGAATTAACTGATTAGGTGACGAGTTTAAGTTATTTTAATTAATAATTTTAATGAAAAATTATTAATTAAAATTGGATGTGTAAGGGATGCTTCTACCGAATGCACGCGTTAGGTGCATAGGGTGAAGAAGATGGAATGGTTCAAATGTGTGCCTTGTGCAATGACTACTTTAGATTGTTTTATTATTGTTATGTTTTATGGTTGTTATGGAAAGCCTTATAACATGACATTAGAATTTTGGGTATGTAATAGCTGACGGTTGTGTTGCATTGTGGCACGATGATTGGGTACTTTTGTATAATTAACTGTGTGGTGTTTAAGCATGTCCTTTCGTACTGTTTGGAATCTGTAAAGCATGATATCTGTACCATGTGAGATGGAGTTGTGGATATAACGGCTTTACATTTCAATTGTGGATATTATTGGATTGATAGTATCTGCTAACTCTAGCTATTAACTATATTGTACTTCGTTTGTGGGACGGATTAACAAGTCTGTGTGGCATGTGTCCCGTGGATCGGGCTAACAAGTCTTTGTGACATGTGTTTCGATGATATCTGCTTTTTCATGTTATCCCATAGATTTGCTACTCTATTGTACTTTGTTTGTGGGAGGGTTAATAAGTCTGTGTGGCATGTGTCCCGTTGGTCGGGTTAACAAGTCTATGTGACATGTGTTCCGACGATAGCTGCTTTTGCATGTGATCCCACAGATTTTCTAGGACGATCCTGACAATGGATTTTGTTGACGTTCCTACCAAATCATTAGACTGTGTGACACGGGGTACAAGTTTAGTAGAGAGTTAGCGGTTACCTAGTGGGCTCGATGATATGTCTTATGATTAACTGTCTGTTTATGATTTAAGTGATAATCGGGTTATTAAGTATCATGCATAACTCGTATGTCAAACTTAACTGTGTGGTACGCTAACATGATTTGTTTGTTTATGTGACGAATTGCTTGATACTGATTTATGTGGTGAGTTAACTAAATGTCTTAGTAAATCCTTGGTGATGGTTATGTGAGGAGTTAACTAAATAGATTAGTTAACTGTTAGTGATGGTTATGTGGTGAGTTAACTAAATGGGTTAGTTAACTGTTAGTGATCGTCATGTGAGTAGTTGACTGAATGGATTAGTTAATTGTTAGTGGTGATTATATGGTGAGTTAACTAAATGGTTTAGTTAACTGCTGATGATGGTTAGGGGTTGAGTTAATCGAATGGGCTAACTTCTGAGTTAGCTGTTGGTAATGGGTTAACTATGTTGAGATCAACTGAATGACTATGTGACGATCTGTTAGAACTAATTGCTATGGAAAAATCAATGAGGTTGTGTGGCGATATGTTTTTATGGTTTGCTATGAAAAAACCGTAAAGCAGGATAAAGGTGTGAGGTGATTGTGATTCTTATTGTTGAATTAAACTTGATATGTGTGCTTATAAATATTTTGGACTAAGATATCATGTTTTGGGACTATGGTAGTTGTTAAATTTATCTATTAGTCATGTTGTACCTCGTTTGTGGGACGGATTTGCAAGTTTGTGTGGCATGTGTCCCGACGATACACTAGGCTGTTTTTACAGGTGTTCCCACAGACAAGCTAGGATGACCCTTGCGTTTGGGCTAGCATGGGCGTTCCTATCGAGTCATTAGACTGTGTGACATGTGGTATAAGTTTAATAGAAAGTTAACAGTTCACCTATTGGACCCAGTAGTGGGTCCCTTACTGGGTATTTTTATACTTACCCTTTTCATGTTTATTTTTTAGGTAAGTATGAGGAAACTAACGACAAACAGGAAGGACTAGTAACCATGCCATCGGGGACTCTATTGACTAATGCTTCCGCTGCATTCTCCATGATTTATGTTTTCCAAATTTATGAACAACTTTTAGTTTTCTTTTCTTATGAAAGTTGCATGTTTTACTTAGGGTCCAAACATCCGTAGTTTTACATTCTTTTATTGATTTATTTATTTGGTTTTCTGCATAAATATGGTTTTGACATTTCTTTTTAATTTCTTAAATGAAATGGTTTGAAATTTTCATGAGCTTGGTTTTAAATTCTTGTTTTTGTTCAAGTAACGACCTCAGATTAAGGAAAGCAATTTGGGACATTACAAAGTACGAAAAGGAAGATGGAAAAGCAAAGAGGAAAACATAGGAGACAAGAAGATTCATCATATATTTTTTCGTATGAAATCTGAATAGTGAAGGTGTCCCACCCTATTCCAGATCACTCCTCTAACTTGGATCAAGGCGTGAAAGTTCTACTCTAAGTACTTGACAAATGTTCTTATAAAATCCTATAAAAATTTTGGCAGCATCTCCCTTGAAAACTAAATAACCCACATTTGTAAAAAAAAAAAAAAACATGCACTTCTAAGATCTACAAACTCAACAAACTCCAAGTGTGTCTCACCACACACTTTCTAAATACTCCAGAGTCCCAATAAAGTTTATATATAATACGGTAAGTAGTTACAAGATAAGTTTACATACAACAGTTTTTCTCAAAAGAATTTTAACAATATTAGCATCACCGCTAAACTATCCCCATGATGCACTCAAGGTTCATACATACAAAGTTAGAAAATTCTCGACGAGAGGTGAGATGCTCAATGGCACCTGAAACTTGTCTGCTACCTGGGGGGTAAAAACATTTGAAAATGTGAGCTAATGCCTACTGAGTGACAAGTTTTACAAATAAAATTATAGAACATGTATTCAATAAAAAGATAAGAAAAGACGATTCGACAACTATAAGAAAACATGATTAAAGCTTATGAAATGCTTAACGTAAAGTAGTTATATGCATATTTAAATCTTTTCAAACCTTTACATGTCCAAATCAATTCCAAAGGTCATGACAAATAGGCGGCCAAGCATAGCTCACGTGTGTTCCATGTCAACAATGAAACATACGATCATATACAACTCACACATACTTATCATCTGCCTCGTACCATAGCCTAGTCCTCTACGGTAGAACACACTAAATATACGGTCGAGAATAGCTCACACATGATTCAAAGAAAACATGCGGCCAAACTAAGCTCACACATATTCATGGTCAAACTTATATCACATCTCAGCCTACCACGACAGAATACACTGGATATACGATCGATAATAGCTCACACATGATCCATAAAAACCATATAATTCAAGTTTAAAAGTCAAAAGTGGCCATAAACACATTTCATGAAATCTTTTTCAATCATTAGTATTCAAAATCATACTTTATGGACAACATTTAATCAAACCGTCCAAATCCACCTAACATGTTTTCGATAACAATTTAAAGAATATTTCACATTTCAAATCTTTTTGTATAAACCATAGTCATTTATAATAAATCATTTTCATAATACATCCATTCTTAAGAAAGATTCATTTATCGTAGAACATTTGAAACCAAGCTTTGTAACCAATCAAAGAAAATCATCATAAAAACTTCAATTTAAAACATATTCATAGAAAATATATTTCATGATCAAGATACAATTATTTCAAGCAAATCATTCAAACTCATGAAAACTTATGCATAAAAGTTTCAGGAATATTTTAAGTTAAGGGTCACTCACAATCACTAGCTCAATCCTCTAGGATTATAAGCTTTCCCGGCTTCGATTTGACATGAGGACAATGATTAAGGCCATTGTGTTATCTTCACATGGCTAGGTGATACAACTATCTCCAGCCACTTCATAATAACCACTCAAGCTATTTTATGTTTCTAAAGTCCCTAAATTCTCATCCCTTACTCTTAATTTAAGGTATTCTCACATTGCCTTAGTTTAGCCTAAGTTTTTTCCTTACACATCCTTAGACTTCAAATCTAGATTCTTAACCAAAAGAGCATCCAAACTTAAATCAAACTTATTGGGTCTTTCAACTCATTACACTATAATACCAATTATTGAAATTTTAGAGCTTTAGATCCATTAACAAGCTCAATATTTATCTAACAGATCAATAACCTTAAGAACTTACCCAAACTTGTCTAAACAATCTTAAACGTTTTGGTTAACTATTCTAAATCCTCCATGACTTCAATCTTTCAAGCCAGAACAACATGGGTAACATAAATTTCATGTCGAAACTAAATTATTCAAGAACTTAAGGAAAACGCAATAAATTTGCCCAAAACCGTACCAAAAGCTTTTCAAGATCTTGATGACTTTGCCATACAACATAATAATGACCTTCTAGCATTCAACACCATGGTTTATTCTATATTAGTACCAAAATTCAATGGGTACTCAAGATCTAATCGAGAAAGCTTAGATGCTTACCTAATTTGTGCCAAAACGGCCAATTTTGAGCTTCCTAACAGCTGTACAACGACTAAAATTCCCCCAAGAAACCAAATCTAACATCAAAATGTAATGGGTATTGTTATATCCATGCTTATACTTATGGGTATTCGAAAATCTTTAAGGACCCAATTAAAACAATGAAATTTTACCCAAATCTACTCCAACGATGTAGATCTAGCTTCATTGGTGATAGATCACGCAACACGAGCGGGAGATTCAACGTGGGTGTAACAACCCCAAATTTGAGGTAATTATTCTTTTGTCATTCTTTAATTTGGGTTTAGTTGAAGTTTTGTTTTGTTTTTTTCTTTACATTCTTTAATTTGGGTTTAGTTGGAGTTTTGTTTTTTTTTTAAAAAAAAAAGAGAAAAGGGAAAAAGGAAAAGGAAATAATTGTAATACTATTAATATTAATATTAATAATATTATTATTATGAATATTATTATCAATAACTTTTTTTTTCTTTCTATTCTCTTCCTCTTCTTCTTCCAAAACCGCCACCGTCCCCTTTTTTTCTTCCTTTTATCTTTCTTTCTCTTGTCTTTTTGTTCTTCCGATCCCCATTCTTCTCCCTTTCTTTCGTTGTCCGCCACGCAATGCCAGTCACACCACGCCGTCGCCCGCAAAGCCGCCTACTCCGCATAGTCGCTGCGCCTCACACCCCACTCCAGATCGTGTGCCCTTCTCCAAATCGCACGCCTTGCTCCATATCCCTAAGTCTTCACATGATGCGTGCGTCACCATGTTGAATCCATGAGCCTCCGATCAGCGCGCTCCGTCCGAGCAAGATCTGCCCCTACCTTGCTACCTCCCTCCTTCCACGATGCACAGACTCACAAAGCCGCTACTTTGTCCAATCATGCCAACCCGAGTCTTTTTCATCGCTTGTTCGAGCCGCACTGATATGCCTTTTCTTGGCAGATTACGCTGTGCGTCGCCCGATCGCATCGTCTCCAGGTCTCGCGTAGTCGAGCTGCCATTGCATCGTGGATGTGAGTTAGGTAAGGCATTTGAGGTCTTTCTTTTATTATGGGTTTTGCGTTGATGCCCATTAAGGTCTCTTGAATATTTTTCTGAGTTTAATTAGTGTGTTTATGTTGATTGAAGGGTCAAGAGAAGGTTAGTCTTGGGACCTAATTGTGGAGTTAAGATCGTAGCGTTCCTACAAATCTTTTGGTGTGATCGTTGGGTAAGTCTTGATTAAAGACATAAAGGTTCTTTTCATCACATTTTGCCTTGAGAATTCATTGTTCGTATTGTTATGTTTTGGGCGATTTCGAGGAGTTACTTGTGCAAGCCAAGACTTCATTCAATAATTGAGGTAAGGGATACTGCTACTAGATTCACGATTGTAAGTAACATAAGGTTATTGGTAAATTGACTCATTGTGTGCTGGGATGACATCTTGTGATTAATTGACTGGGTAGTACCTATGCATGCCATATGTATTGAGTTTGTTTAGTATGGTGTATTTTGTTGATTATGGTCTATTTGTTGTATTGATCGGTGTGATATTGTCAGTGAGACTGAATTGGTTTATGTGATGTTGCTGGTTACGTTTTATGGTTGTTATGGAAAACTGTAAACATGACCAATATGCAATGTGGGAGGAATGGTGTATGTTACTGTTATGCATGTGTTAGACTGATATGATGATTTGGATTATGCTAGTTGTTAACTCTACTATTAGTCATATTATACCTCGTATGTGGGACGGGTTCACTACTGTATGACATGTGTCCCGACAATACACTATTGTTTTGCATGTCTTTCCAAAGATTCTCTAGGGCGATCCTTGCGTTGGGTTGATATGGGTGTTCCTACAAAGTTATTAGACTATGTGGCACGGGGTGTAGATTTAATAGGAAGTTAACGATCATCTAGTGAGCTTGATGGTAAGTTTTATGTGATAAACTGATTGTTTATGACTTATGTGATAAGGTGCTGGTTATGACTTATGTGATATGTCAAGTTGTGTGGTATTGATATATGGTCTATGTGACAAGCAAACGGTTACGCCTTACGTGGTAAGTTGAGTTGGGTGGTATTGCTTGTGTGACTGAATTAACCTTTGAATTGTTGCTTGTTTTGCTTTTGTGGTTTGTTATGGAGAAACCGTAAAGTATGACAAACATGGAATGTAAATGGATTAGTTAACTGTTAGTATTGGTTATGTGTTGAGTTAATCGAACGGACTAACTCTTGAGTTTGCGGTTGAGGAGGAGTTAACTATGTTGAGATGGACTGAAAGGTTATGTGACGCGATCCGTTAGGACGGGTTGTTATGGAAAAAACTTATAAGTTTAGGTGATGTTATGTCTTTATGGTTTGCTACGAAAAAATCGTAAGGCAGGTTAAAGGGATAATGTGGTTGTAACGTCGGACGTCTAGGTTCGATTAGAGGACATATGTTGCTTGCTTAGCTGCGAGATCTTCACTTGAGCTAAGGGGTTCCCTACTATCTTACGCGCTAACAATCTGAAGTGTATGAATGTTTAAGTTGATGTGGTCACTATGTGTTACTCTTATGTAATATGGGATACCTTTTAAAATATACGATCATGTATGAATACCGTTGGAAAAATACTGTTGTGTATGAATACCTTTAAAAATGTACTATCTTGGAAATGTACTCTCGAATATGTGTCGATGGACACAATGCTACCTAAGTTATATATGCTGTGTGGACTTTGTAACTTTTGGTATAGCTATTATTGTGCATAATTGAAATGTACTGTCGAATATGTGTCGATAGGCAAAATGCTACCTAAGTTATATATGCTGTGTGAACTTTGTAACTTATGGTATAGCTATTATTGTGTATAATTGACATGTACTGTCAAATATGGGTCAATGGGCACAATGCTACCTAGGTTATATATGCTGTGTGGACTTTGTAACCTATCGTATAGTTATTCTTGTGCATAATGACTGGCACGATGCTACCTAGATTATATATGCTGTGTGGACTTTGTAACCTATGTTATAGCTATTATTGTGCATATGGCTAGCATGTGTAATATTTTGCTTTTATGACTGTGTGAAACTTAAAAGCATGACTACTAGTTAGTGTTGTATGTTGAACTAAGGTAGGTGTTGTTTCTGTCTATAGCCCATTTATTGAACTCTGTAATGGGACGGGTTGACAACTGTGTGGCACGCGACCCGACGATACACTAAGCTATTTTTGCATCTGTTCACACAGGTTCCCTAAGTTGACCATTGCGTTTAGGCTGATATGGGCTTCTCTAGTGGACCATTATACTGTGTGAAACAAGGTACATGCTTAATGGAAAACCAACAACTACCTAGTAGGGCCAGTATTGAGTTCCTTACTAGGTATATTTATGTACTCTCCCTTTTGGTATTTTGTTTTTCAGGGAAAGGTAAAGGGAGACCGACGAGGGACAAGAAAGACCAGTGACCACGCCACAAGAACCACATGTATGAGATTCTTCCGCGATTGTGATTTTGTTCTTTTATGGATTTATTTTACTTCATTTATTTTGCTATTTTCCTTATTGAACTTTGTTTGAAATAGGAAGGATCCCGTCAAATATGTGTTTTTAGGATTTTGTTTACTACTTTCTAACATTTGAATTACTTTTGAAAACTTGTTCTAGTGTGCTCTTTAAATAAATGAGTCGTTTTATTCATTGTTGGTTTAAAAATGTTTTATGGATTTTATTGAGTAACGATCTAATTACTTTCGAAAATTCGAGGCATTACAGTGGGACTCAAATATAGATGGCCAAATGGTGCGACATTGTAGCGACTTGACATTTGTAGATCTGGCACGACTGAACGATGTGGGTTTGATGGCGTGGACAAATTCGAACGACGATGTGCGGCTTGGCATCATGTCGGCGTTGAGCGTTGCGACAGTGGTGAAAAAGAAGATCGACGTCGAAAGTGGTTGTTGGCGTTGGCATCGGTGTCCGAGTCTCGTACGGGAACGTGAAGCGGCAACATGGGTCAGCTTAGTCCGACGACGTTCCACAGTGGCCAGTTGGAAAATGGTGAGAGATCAAAGAGTTAGCATGCGTAGAAATTTCGAGAAGGAATGAAAGGGGGGGAGGGGGGCTACCGTGAATGTCTAAGGAAGAAGATGAACTTTCTTCTTTTGTTTTGTTTTTGTTTTTTTTAGATTATAATAATAATAATATAGAAAATGACCACATTGCACCTCCATTTAAAACTAACTTCAAATTTGCCATTTTCTTAGTTTTCTCCAACACTTGATAAATTTCTTATACTATCACCAAAATAAAATTGAATTTAAACTTTATCATAAAAATAATTCACTTTTTAAAGAATAAAGTATATTCCGAACTTGATTTTGCACAACTTAAAACAATTGTGTAAACAAAAGAAAAAAAAAAGAGCTTACAGAAGGAGCCTATTTAGAGGGATGGTTTAGAAAATTGTTCACAGGAGAACAGTAATGGTTGAATGGTCGGATCTTTCGCTGGTTAAAAATACGAATTTGTAATCTTTCAATAAAAAAAGGTCAAAATATGGTTAGGTGAAATTTAATGAAATAATAAAAATCGTTGTAAATAACAAAACCGTTCGATCTAAAATATATATGTTTAATTAAAAATATTCCTTACCACACCCGATAGAACGAACAATGATGCCGATGTGCGAACAATACCACATTTGTCTATATTCTCACCTCCTCTAAAAGATTGGCACCCCTTGGGGCCCAAACTCAAAACTCAAAGTAGGGATTTATAAAGAGCCTCCACTTGCAAATCTTAGCAATATGAGGTTCTCCATTTGGAATAAATTTTTTCATCAACAATCCTCCACTTAAAATTTATTTACCAACAGTCATCCACTTAATTTTCTTAAAAACATTATCATCGAGAAGTGTCAATATGTACAATACCGTGCTTAAGCAAAGGTGTCGACGACCTGAACCTTTTTGCAATGAAGATGATTTAGAATATAGTAGGGTAACTTTTAGTTTTGAACTCTATCTTTGACAACATCTCACACACAACATCATTAGAGTGTAGTTCCAAAATTCGTGCTTTAAGGCCTAGCACATGTCACTACAAGAAATTTAGTTTTTAGTGGCACATCGAAAACGTCACTAAAAGTACACAAAACGTTGCTAAAAGTATTAGCGACGTGACCTCCCGCGTCGCTAGGACTGTCGCTGTATCCGTGTAGCTAAAATTTTAGTGACGCAATGTTTGCGCATCGCTAAAACTCTACTTTTAGTGTCATATATGCGTCACAAAACTCCACTTTTAGTGATATATTGTTCCCCACTAATTAATTTTTACAGCGACATCATGCATACATCACTAAATGTATACTTTTAGCGACATACATTATTGCACCACTAAAATGTGACGTTATTTTTTTTTAAAAAAAACCTATGATTTACCGACGTTATAGAAAACATCAGTAAAAGTACTTTATTAATTAAAAAAAATAATATCTCTTTACTATATAAACCTGTTATAATATTTTAAATACTATCTTTTTCACACAATCATTAACCAACATGCAATAACACCAACTTGCTCGAGAGTTTAGATGAGAAGAACTATGTCAACAAGATTCGCTAATTTGAGAAAGAGTTCGAACTATATCAACATAAGTTATAATTATTAAGTTACACCAAGTGATGTGCAAAGTTAGTTCCAAGTTACCTTCTATGTACCAATAGTTTGCATAACTAGAATTCTTAGAACAATCGTAGTTTGTTTAACAAAAATTTCTACAACATAATTTTTTTATACAAAATTATACCAACCAAAAAACTCTTTCTATTTCAATCCACGAAGCAACATCAAAATCCTGGATAGAAGACCATTTGTGCATCAAATCTGACAAATAAAAAAATAAAATATTGTGCAACCCAAAGTAACTAAATAAGGCTCAATACACAAATATAACACTTAACCAAGGGAAGGGGGCATGCGAAACATAAAACAAGATCAAGTCATCTAGATACTCATCAAACTCGAAAGTAACTAAACAAAGCTCAATACACAAATATAATGGTCAACCAAGGGAGGGAGACATGCTAAACATAAAAAAGAGGATCAAGTCATCTAGATACTCATCAAACTCCAAAGTAACTAAACAATGCTCAATACACAAACATAACACTCAACCAAGGGAGGGGGCATGCCAAACATAAAAAAGGATCAAGTCATCTAGATACTCATCAAACTCCAAAGTAACTAAACAATGCTTAATACACAAACATAACATAAACACGTGAATCAAAATTCAACTACAAAATATGATTATGCACATTTTTTGGATTTCCCATTTTGGTATTCACATAAGCAAAAAAGTAGACAAAATATAGGAAGGAAAGATGGACTGGTGAGTGATTGAAAAAAAAAAGGGAAATCGATCGAAGTCGCTGCTGAATGAGAATGATGTCGATGTACAAGAGCCGTTGGAGCCACTGCCAGCCAGATCCATTGTCGGTGATGAGTATCGTCATCCAATTCGTGCAGGTCGAAGCGATGGTCAGTAGCACGTTCAGTATTGTGGAGAATGGTTCAATGCAGCTGCCGGTCGGAGCCTCATGTTGTCGTTCTTCGTCGACTGTCTCGTCCTCCATCGTCTGCCTCGATATAAATAACCTTTTAGCGACAAAAATTACTTGCACTAAAACCTTGTCACTAAATATTGAATTTCTTGTAGTGTGTATCCCACTTAATTGAATGCTTTAGAGAATTTGCCTAAATTTTCATAAGAAGCGACCCTTACTCACACATCTACAAAAGTGAGTCTATCAAGAGTTAATTCAAGACTTTATTCTCTTATTTCAGGTCAAGAAGAAATTGAGTAAATTTATAAAGCTAGAAGAATTACTCAAATCCATGAGTGACAAAATGAATTTACATGTTGATTCTAAGCATGAATTTCAAATTAAAGCTTTAAAGAAAGTTTTGAGCTACTGAGTATGATTATTACTGATTTCTTAAGTTATTTCAAAGCTTGAGATTTAATAAGCTTGAGTAAAGCATGAAAATGATTTTAGAAAGAGAAACATGAGTTTAAACCAAGTATTTGAACAAAGTATGTTTTAGAATTTCTATGATTTATGATAACGTCATAATTAGCATGACTGAATTCTTTGAGCTAAAAGCTCATATATTTTGGGCCAGAGACCAATATATTATGTGTGCACAAAATACTGTCGGGAGTGTTGGGTTGTGCCCTACTACGACAGGGACATGAGAGTGTAGGGTTGTTCTCTACTACGATGTGGACATCGGGAGTGTTGGGTTGTGCCCTACTAGGATGTGGATGTTGGGAGTGTCGATGATACCCTACTTCAACATTATTAGTTGATGGGTTATGGTAAATCATGCAAGTAATTTATATATGTGTTGCTTTGCTAAGATTTCTTGCTATTTTGATTTCTTAAGCATGTTTATTTAAGTTGGCCACTCACTGGGCTTTAGCTCATATTTTCAAAATATTTTACAGTTTTCAGGTAGAGATTGTGATCCTAGAGCCTAACCTATTGTTGCTAGTCTACTGTCTTGTATTTAGATTTCAGTTATATGTCGTGAATTTTGAGCATGCATTTTGGTTGGTATATTGTAGAGTGTAAGAGTTCAAACTTTAGTTGGATGAATGTAGGGTTATTTATATTATTTTGAGTTTCAAACTCTAGTCTGTTTGTTATTATGGTTGGTACAAAAATGTTAACTATGTATAAGAGTATTACCTTTGTTTTCTTTAGATAACTCATGTGCTTGAGATAGTAGCTTAGTAAGTTGTTAGTAAGTGTCGTTAGATAAAGAGCGGTGCTTGCTAGCTTCGTGCCACCTCTTAGGCTTAGAGGGGAGAGTCTGGAAAAAGGTGTGACATCCTTCCCTTTGGATATAACTCTTTGCTAAGAGTCTAGCTTTGAAGGTTTGCACTTTCCCAGTTATATCTCTCTTTCTCTAATAGATGCATTTGCACCCTATGGGTTTTAGCCCTTCAGGTGGATCTACAACCTCCTATACTGAATTCAAGTGCATAGACTTCATCTCAAGGTCCATGGCTTTGACACATTAGTCCTTGCTTAGGTCATTCATTGCATGTTTATAAAACAATGAATCCTCAACGTCATCACCTGGTATGACAACCTGAGTTTCAATTAACCCAAGTAACGGTTAGGTTGTGATACAATTCTCCCACTACGTCGAGACACTCTTAACAATTGAGAAGGACGAGACTAACCAGAAGTGCTAGCTTCTTCATCAACTCTTGTTGACTCTTATGTAACTTCATTTATTACTAGTTTGCTTCGTGGTTTATGTTCTCTCATGTGGTCTTCCTCCAAGAAAGTAGCATTTGTCGACACAACTACCTTATTTTCTTGTGGATCGAAGAAATTACATAATCTTGAACGCGGTTCCAATTTCTTATGATTTATCATCACTTGTGCAAGACAACCTCAAATTCTGAAGTAGCGGAAACTAGGATTATGTCCCCTCCATAACTAGAAAGGTGTTTCAAAAACATTCTTTAAGCGAACATTGTTGAAGATATGAATGACAATCTCTAATTGTATACTCCCAAAATGAGCTAGGTAATTGAGCGTAGCTCATCATATAACGAACCATGTCCAACAAGGTTCTATTCTCTCTGATACACCATTATGTTGAGGTGTACCGGATGTTGAGAATTGGGATTGGATTCCATGTTCTATCAAATAGTCCTGGAATCTTATAGGTTTTCATATCAAAGTGTGTTAATTTTTATCCCTAATAGGTTTTCAACTTTAATCTTATACTTCTTGAACCTTTCAAGAACTTCTAACTTATGTTCCATTAGTTATAAGTAACAATATCTCCAATAATCATCTATAAATGAGATGAAATATTCGTACTCTCCTCGAGCTTTTACATTAATCGGACCATAGAGGTCTAAAGTATAAGCTTTAAGAATTCTTTGTTTCTATAACCTTTTTCACTAATAGGTCTTTTAGTCATCTTCCTTTAAGACATGATTCATATAGAGATAATGAATTATCTTCTAACTTGCCTAGGAGTCCAGTCTTTATCATTCTCTCTATTTGATTGAAATTAATATGACCTAATCTTAAATGCCAAAGATAAGTATTGTTACTTTAAGAAACTTTTTACCTTTTAGATTGACTATTAACAGTTTTAAACATCTCATGATTTAAAAGTTTTTTTGCTTTAATTGGTCTTAACACAAGTAAGTTGTTTTCTAATTCACTTGAACAGACATGTACACCATTTTTAGAAATTAAAAGCTTAATTACAAGAAAAGGAAATGGAATACAGTTGTTCAAGCAAACAAGAAATAGATACAAGGTTCCTTTTTATCTTAGAACAAGTATCTATTTATAAAAAAAATAACTTTGTTGCTCCCACTACACGAGATGAAATAACGTTTTCTATTCCAACCTTGAGCGTCATCTCATCCTCCTCAAGTTACTGGAATGAACTATTTTCCTATAAAGAAGAGAAAATGTGATTAGTGGCTCCTAAATCTAGTATTCATGCATTATGGTCATTTTCCACTAAACATGTTTCTAAAACAAGTAAATCATATTTACCTTTCTTTTTCTTCTTCTTCTCAGTAAGGTATTGGGGTAGTTGTGTTTCTTGTGACCAACCACATTGTAGTTGTAGCACTTGTCCTTGTCGACCACCTTGTCTTTGGCCTTGCCTTTCCTAAAAATGGGAGTCTTTCCCTTTTCTTCCTTCGTTTTTTTGATCTTTATATAACTAGAAGACGAGGTAACAAACTTAGTTCTAGAGAATGAATCCTTATGGAACTTTTTGGAATGTGCAACATATGCCTTTTCTTGTACTTGTCCCTAACTTTTCATAAGAGACTGGTAAGTCTATAACACATTCAGGAGGATAATCAATGTGTACTTTATCTTATTCATAATTGCATCAGTGCATAATTAGAGAAACTAATCAGAAGAGACTCCATTATAAAGGACACTTGACTTTGCTCGTCATTGATTGCCTCGTTCATCTCAGCAATGCTACACCAAATCAATTTAAATTTTAAAATTTACAATTAAATTTTGAGATGACTCTAATACTAATTGTATGGGTTCTTTCGCTCTAAAAAGTTTTCCTGTAAAAGATCTCTTTGTCATTTTAGCCTTAAGACCAAACTCACAAGGTGATAAAGAGTTGTCTTCTAACTGATTTAGATGACCACTCTTGACCAATCTCCCAATCCTATTGAGATTTATGTGGCCTAATCTAAAGTGCCAAAGATATGCATTAGAAGAAATCTTTTCTCGTTTGTTTTTTAGTTTCAGCTGTTCTAAACATCTTTGTATTTAAAAGAGCTTTGCACTCAATTGGTTTTAAAACGTATAAATTATTCTCTAATTTTGCAGAGTAAATGTCAGTACCTCTTTTTGTAATGAACTTCTTTTCATTAACAGAAAAAGATATTGAATAACCAGTCTCGAGTAAGAAATTACTAAAATCAGATTTCTTTATATTTTTGGAACTAAGTATACATTATCTAATAATATTTATTGTTTCCAGGTTAAGAATAACTTAATATCTCCTACTGCCATATTTGAGATAACTTCTCTAGATCCAACTCTTAAATTCATTTCACCTACTTGAAGTTGTTGCCAACAACATATTCCTAGTGAAGAAGTGAAAACATGATGAGTGGCTTCTGAAATCTAATATCCAAGCAAAATCATCATTCTCCACTAAACATGTTTCTGAAACAAGTAAATCATATTTATTGTCTTTTACATATTTTCTCTTATCTTGCCACTTTCCACTGTTATTTTAATTGTGAACTTTTTCGAATAAGTCTAGCATAGGTGTTTGAGGATATTCCTCTTTTAAGACCATGTCCAAATCATATGTTACTAGTATTGAATTGTACTTTTGATTTGTATGTTTATCGCCATTTAATTTATTGGAAGCTAATATTTAGAACATTGAGTTAGACATGCTGAAAATATAAACAAATCTTATTTAGAGATATGCTACGAAACACTTTAAAATCCAATCATATTTTACCAAAAGTAATAATGTATCCAACATTATATTTTTACAAGGATATTTCAATAGTTAGAATGACCTCTACCGAGGAGTAGTTGATTATCCCTCCATTGAACCAAGACCTTCTTGACTAAATGCTAAATGAATAACTCTTTATTCCATAGAATTTAGTTGCCATTACTTTGGTAAAGAATATACCAACACCTTAGCAATTCTTGTAAGTCTGACCTTCCAATTTTAAATCTCATGAAATAGTATCAACAAGTCACCGAACGGTAGACATTGATGAAGACAGAACTAGGAGACCCTATTCCACTAAAGGGTTCGTGGTGTTTCGAATCCTATACTACAACCCTCCAATTGGTTAGGTCGCTCGAGAACAGACATGCAAGCGCATTCTAGGAATCTTATGATGCAACCTAATGAAAGAGACCTTAGGATGTGTTGACACATATCCTTCACCACTTACTATAAACAACTTTCCTTATTCACCTTGATATTGACTCATGTAAACACTCTTCGAATGGAGTCCTTATTCACCTTGAGCATGAATCTCACGGTGTGAACCATTGGGGACATTAAAGCTAAAATTACATTACTTCTCTTTAACTCAAGTGTTCTAGACGGTTTCAGGATAAACAAGCTTAGGCACATATTCCAGCTAATTAATATACCATAAGTCTAGGCGTTATATCCAAGCATAACTTTTATACTGAATCTTAACCTACGATGTCTAGGTGATAAATCATTTCTATAACCTCACATCTCTCACTATGCATGCTCATAAAACTAGGTTAACTACGCTCAAGAACTGTCTTTGACCTCTATGTAGCAGGTGGTGCGTAAACCGTCAACTTAAGAACCTCCAACCTAAGCCATCTTATCTGATATTTTGTAAAGATCTAATTAGATGAGCCTCTTACAACCAGTTTTAGAAGATATCGACCTATTTCTATGAAAGATTTGGTGAATTTTGTTAAACTTAGGTGAACATGCGATTTATCTTTGTTGTGAATTTTAGATGTTTACTTAATTTTATAACACTTATAACTTAGACAGCTAAACCTAAAACAAAGATCTACCATGCTTTATATAACAATTGTATAACATATAAATTATATATGTTTTTAATTTTTAATTAATTTAATCAAATTAATTTAAATTAAAAAAACTAAATAATAAAGCAATTAAAAATTAAATTTAATTAAACCAATTTAAATCAAATCAAAATTAAATTAAATTAAATTAAAATTACATCCTACACAATTCATATAAAATATAACAAATTATATTTTACAATTTCATGAAATTTTTTTAACATGCATTCTACATATATTATAACAATTATAATATACAATCAATGCATGTATCATGCTAATCTTATGGTGGGTGTTTAATTATATATGACACCCACATATGCATAAAGATTCAATTTAATTAAAACATACATTCATAATGCATAATTAATTAAAAATTCTCACACTGGACCGGTTGTGCCAATTTTTTCAAGTAAAAACTAAAATTATTACAATAATAATTAATAATTGGCCTTAAACGGACTTAGAACGCTTCAAAACAGTTCAAACGAGCTTGAAATGGCTTGAACTAGACCAAAAACCATTGAAATCAAGCTGAACCAACCCATAATGGCTGAACCAAACTAGATCTGTTCAACCGAACCAGACCAACTTCTTCACCATCATCCTTCAGGCCGTGAAACACAATTTCCAACCCATAAAGTCCCTTGTTTTTCGACAACCATGTTTAGCCATAAAATACCTTGTTTTCGACCACTATACAACTCAATTGACTCCAATATTTCCACCCAAACCTTGTTACACATTAGAGCTCAATTACAACTTAAAATTACAACTTTTTATTTTCGAAAACAGTGGGTTCCAAGTTTAAGCATCTATGAACATTCAACTCAAAATTAACACCCACCAAACGAAATTGAGTGTTCTGAGCATGCTTTGATACTAATTGAGAGTCAAATTAACATGCTAGCGGAAGAGAATCGAACTAAAATACCCTAAACATCATGAATTTTGAGCATTAAGCATGATGGGAAGAATAGAAAAAAGAGAGATTTTGGACACTTACCTTTGAAGCTCAAAATTTACCCTCAATTCTCCACTATCCTCAAGGCTTAGAACTTGATTGTGGAATCAAGTAGGTGACCAATTTTGTGAGTTTTTTTAGAGAAATTAGTTTATGAACACTTGAGACTTTTCTCCAAAATTCAACAAAATTCATCATCCAAATTACACAATCAAATTGTGTATTATATACCTAAATCACATGTAAACTTACAAATAGTTTTTAATTTAGCTAAAGCATTGTGGGACTTGTGGAAGAAGATGGATTAAACACCTCACTTAAGCTAGTTTGGTTAGTTATGAAGATTTCAAGTTGGAAGAACCTACTAATTTTCAGTAGTCAACTTTGACTTTTTGAATTTGAAAAATCAAATAAATCTCCAAAATTCTTAATTATTTAATTGATTAATTATATAATTAATCTAATTAATTTTAGTTAATTTAATTAGATAATTATAAAATAATAAAACAATATATAATTAATTAAACTATTTAACTAATTTAATATTATATTATTATTTTACCATCATTAACCTCGATCAATCCAATTGACCTAATTTGAATTCATATTTGAGTTTACGATATTTAAATCTTATTTAAATACCATTTATCTCTCAATTTGTAGTCATTAAATATATTAAATATTATTAACGGTTTATTTTCTCAAATAATTCAAACAATTCAAATATGCGATCACTCTATTCTATGTTTAAATCCATAACGAGCTAGTAGGACGACCTAATGGACCTACAAATCATGTGGTCCAACAATCTGAGTTTTAACTGGCTAAACTATTTTAATCGAGTTAATCAACATTCGTTAACTTATCGGAACTGTCCATTATACCTGTAGTTTTACTCTCTCACAGTATAGATATTTTTATCCACTTGATATAACAATAATTAGTAAGTCAACCCTTCACAGGTTGTTCATAATCTCAGTTAGGGCAATTTTTTGTTTTACCCTCAAGATTACACCTTGTTCCTTAAGCCTTAGTTGATCCTCTAATGAACAATTGGTATAGGGTCCAACTTATAAATCGTATCCCTCTCAGGCCAATGAGAGGGCAAGGCCCCTTTATTTAAAACCTGGAGTTAGGACTTAAGGGAACAACTTATCTACTAACCTTAAAAGCCGACAAAAGTGAATTCTGCCTTGCACCCTAAGTCTCCAGCTATCCACTCGATCTTACTCCTGAAATGGAAGGTCTATTGAGCCAGTGCTGATGAATTTTTCCTCAACTATGCAGATCTTGAAGGGCTAAGAGCCCTTGTGCAACGGAAGATTTAACAGCACCATTACTTAAATGTAGTTTGAAAAATAAAAATACCACACATTAACAAAATTACATAAACAATTTATGTAGAATAATAAGGATAAGCATGCTTATAGGAAAATAAATAAAATTTCAGAGAAAAAGTTGAAACTTACTTTCGTTGTTGACTCTGAATCTACAAAAATACCAAATATGTGAGGCCACCACCACTTGGAACCTTTTCTATCCTCTAAGTAGATGAGATTTGATTTGTGGGAACCTTTTTGTGACTTGGAAACTTTTTGGAGAGAAAATTGTAGTGAAAAAGAAAAGAGGAACTCTTCCTTTTTTTTCTTTTTGTTATTGTGTTTATTAAAATATCGAAGAGACCTATTTATAACCTTCCTTTCTTGTAGAACAAGAAAAAGAGGTTCAAGAGAATTGTGGGATCACGTAGATGAATATCAACGTTTCCCATAGTTATTTAATCAAATCAAAATTAAATCAACAGTTAATTAAATCATATTTAATTAATATTCCATGAATCTTTCTCATATCTTTTAGTTTTAATTTAATTAAATCAAACTTAATTAAACTAAATTATTAATTAATTCTACAATTAATTAATTAAATATCTTATATTTAATTTAATTCTAATTTGAATTATATTCAAATATAATATTATCTCATAACCTTTAGGTTTAATTTAATTAAATCAAATTTAATTAAACTAACTATTAATCAATTACTAAATTAAATATCATTAGTTTAATTATGATTTGAATCATATTCAATATAGTATTCTCTCATTACTTATAGTTTAATGTGTATCGTATACACATTAAATTTAATCTATAGTTTTAATATGAATCAATTCACATTAAAATGATATTTGAAATTATTCAAATATTTTAATCTCTCATAACCTACTTTTGAATCACATCCAAAATAAAATTATATTATAAAGTTTAATTAAGATATAAACTTTATATTATAATGTGTCACCATACATTATATTCATTTCCTAAGTGAATTTGAACATTTCAAATTATATCTAAGCTATATTAACCTTATTACCCTTTACGAGCAAGGAAAAGGATCTAATGGACCTACAGATCAGAAGCTACAACGCTATGAGAATAATTGGCTAAACTCATTAATCACATTAATCAATATTCGTTAACTATGTGTACACTCCACTAAAGATTCACAACGCTAAACTCTTCTCACTGTAGATATATTTATGGGTCCACGGATATAGACCAATAACAACAACTTAGTCCTTCACAAGTGTTCGTAACACTAGCTGGGTCAAATTAGATTTTTACCCTTGGGTTACTACCTAGTCCTTAAATACCAGTGCTCTTCTAATGAACAACTTGTTTATGGTCCAACCAATAAATAGAAATTCCTCTTCTGTCATAGAGAGGGTAGAGTCTTTTGTTCAAGTCCCAGAGACACTATTTACGGGAACATTCATCTACTTACCCTTAAGTCGGGAATGAGTGAATTTCCTCTTGTACGATTATGTTTTCAGCTCTCCACTCGGTCATGTTCCTAAAATGGTAGGCTTATTGAGTCGACAATCTTGCCACTCTCATCCGTACAAATCAAAAGACAATCCCTCGTGAACAGGAGTTCATAATACACTCAGAATTTAGACTAAGTTTCCTAGATCATCCTATTGAAACAAAAACCTAACTAGTCAACAAAGTTACATCTATTGGTTACTATTTTGTGGTCCAGTCTTATGAAAATTCAATGCATAGGATACCCCCACTCGCTTTCATCTATACGAGCACATTGGATCATTGTGTTTGTATCATAAATACAAAGTGGATCGTATCCATAGTGTTACTAGGATAAGGTACCAGACCTTATCTCTATATTATAAACTCTTTAAGTTGTATCTTGAACATTCATCCCTGTATGTCTCCACATAAATTTCAAGACTCATAAATCAACTTAGGATGTTAGTTTATTTGATTTGAGTAAATAAGGCAAAAATAATTAAAATAATTAATAACTCTTTATTGGAATAATAACTCTTTACTAAAAACAACATATTACATTTACTATTTACGAGTTTTAAGACATAAAACCTAATAGATCTAAGGATAATCCCATGTGAATAGGAGTTCATAGTTAGCTTCGGATTAAGGTCGAGTTACCTAGGCCATCATAAAGTAGAAAAAGTCAGTTTTTTAAACAGTAAACTATGTTATAATGTAAAAGTGACTATTTCATGGTTTGGTCTTATACAATCTCATTGAATAGAATGCCCCCACTCACATGTCTTTGCATGAGCATCTTGGGATCACTCCCCTTGTACTAAATACAAGGTGAGTCATATTCATAGTGTCCCTAGAATAAGATGCTGAATCTTATTTCTATACTATAGACCGTTTAGACTATTACTCAAACTTGATCCACGTTTATGTCTCTACATAAAGTTCAAGTACTCATACTATAGTCAAAGAACCTTGCTTATTTTATTTTGAGTTTTATCATAAGAAAATCTCTTATTCAATAACCAGTTATTGAATAATACTTCAACAACAACTTTATTGAATTATAGAATATATTAACATTCACAAAACACGAATTTTAGGACATAAACTCAACCACTTGATTCCCACCACACATAAAAGACACTCCAAAGGAATAGATGTATCCCGTCGACTTAACCTATCCTGCGACCCAACCCATCTTTAATAGCGTGCCAGGCGCAAAAGAAGTGCCTAAAAATGCTCCCACAAACAAAAATAAAACAAACCAAGATACTTGTGGACACCTAAGACAAAGGACCTCTTAAGCACTCACAACTAAAACCCACATAAGGCCTAATGGCCTGAACCACCCCACATAACTCAAGCTGCTCCCAAGATGATGTGAACCAAGCAACATCAATTATCATGCCTTAAGGTCATATAACAAGGTCAAGAGCCAAAAAGTTTCAACAAGCATTCATCATCCATATCACCATAACAAAGGAGATTGTAGAAGATGCAAGAGTCCTTCCATACATGTTGTGGAAAGTTGAGCTTCGAGATGAAAATCACTAAAATGCATTCTGACTTGCATTTAATGAATTATTATGATACGCATAAGGACTTAGTACTATCTTTAGTTATTAATTAATCTTCAAGATTTTAATTTAATTTGGTGGCTCCATCTTTCCAATGTGAATGCATTTGGTGATTTGTCAAAGAAGGTGGCTAGTCATTAATGGTGGGTAGAAATTTGGAGGTGTGTTGGTGGTTGATGGGTAGAAATTAAAAACTACATTTATTGTATTATTTAGACTATTTCTACTCACAATAATTGTTTTACAATCTAACCCAAGACTATATAAAGCCTTCCATCCTTTCATTTGGAAGACAACAGTATAACGTAAATGAGATTTAAGCCAAGTGTTCAATATTGTTTGTTTTGCAATTTCTTGTGTTTTGGAACTCGAATGCTAGAGTCATTCAAGTGGTGTTGATCAAACCTCTTGAGTTTTCTTTACTGATGATCTTGGTCATCAAGTATTGTAGTTCTAGAATTGTGATGTGATTTTGTGCTATGTGATGAAATGTATGTACCTTACTACTTTTCCTAATCAAGTCCAAGTATAAACTAGAGTAACTACTTGGTGAGTCTAGGGTCGAACACAAGGAAAATTATTACAGTGAATTAAACCCTTATTCTTTCATAAAATAAATGATAAATTAAATGGATGAAATTAGTTATTCGTTATACTAAAACTACTACGCCAAGGTGGTATGTGATGGATAGGTGTCAATGGTAATGAAGTAAACAGTCTTAAAGCTTATGCATGTGTTAATTTATAGAAAAAGTATGTGATGAAGCGTGATGGATAGGTGTAAATTGTTGGGATGGTTAAGAAGTTTTTTCTCTAATCCTTTAACAAACATGGAATGTATTCATACATCCATTACTAATTAAGGCAAGCATCCTTTCGACGCCTATATGCCACAAATACTCTATTTCTAGATGTAAATGATGTACTAAAATGCCATACGTTTGTGCTTATTTCTAAGTGATCTCCTATCTTTGCTCAACGTGGTTCAATCACTTACTCTTTGAGCAATTGACTACCTTTACTTGAAGTACTCTCTCAATGCATTCATGCTTTTTATTTTAACAAAGGTCGAACAAAATAAAATGGATCCATGCTTGTTCTATTGGATTGAATCTAACTTCCTAACCCATTGAAGAATTTAGCTACTCATATAAGAAATGAAGGTCAAAGATGTTCAACGAAGCAATAAATAACACAACAAAATAAGCACAAACCTATCACATTTTAGTACAAACCTAGCACAAGGTGTACAGAAACTAAGCAATAAACAACACAACGAAATGATAAACTATGGATCGCAATTTCTTGCTTAAGAAGTTTATCAATCTCTGCAAAGCTTCTGGACTTGAGAGTGAATGGAGGGAGGAGGTGGTCTGGTAATTTGGGCATAATTTCGACTTGAAAGTTCTCTCTGCGTGAATGTATGTGTACCTTTGGTTTCTTTAATGAAGATATTTGTAGGCTTCCAACACTCATCGTCCACTAAGCATGTCTCATATTCTTCAACAACTATTTTTATGCTAGTAGGTCTCAACCACGATTTGAAAATGATGTGCTGCATTTGGTTCTCGACACTTAGTTCATCAAAATGATGGGGTGCATTATGTGTTATGAACATCTCTTTGAATTCTTGCTTCTGTAGTTTCTCCTCTTTAGAATTTCTTCACAACATTGCCTTTAAATGTGTGTTGAGAATTCTTAGCAATTGCTTTTAGCTTAATTGGTCCATCTTTTATCGAGTTTTAAGTGTATTTGATGCATTTCCTACTTGTTTTCCTTAATTATCATGAATAAAGAAGAACAGTAACTTGTACTACAAGTTATCATCAAGGTAATTTGATTTAAACTTAGTAGTTGGATTGATTTCATATTGTTTTGGGGTGTTTGCTGTAATACCCAAAATTTTTTTATTTAAGTTGTTTGTTGTAAATGTATTAATAAAATAATCGGAGGGTATTTAAGTAATTTTTGATAAAGGATATTTTAGTAATTTTGTTAAGAATTGGTAAAATTTAATTTTGTAGTTTTGTTTAAAAATAAATAAAATAATGTTTTAATAAAAGAAAAGGAAAAAATAAAAAAGAAAAGGAAAAGAGAAATTGAAATTCGTTTATTATTTATTTTATAATTATCTTGAGTATTTAAAAAAAAGTCGGGTATTACAACTATATAATACTATTTAAGTATTTTCTATTAAAGCATCACTCATTGAGCGTTTTAGCTCATTCTTTCAAATTGTTTTCCCACTTTCCAGGTAGAGATCGTGATCCCGGAGCCTGACCTACCACAGACTGTCTGCTACTCGAGAAGTTTTAGTACTAGTGTACGTTAGTAATAAATTATGCATAGATTACAGACAGTTGAATAAGGTTACGATACGTAACAAGTATCCTTTACCACGTATCGATGACCTATTCGATCAGTTGAGAGGTGCGTCAGTGTTCTTCAAGATTGATTTGAGATCAGGATATCATCAGTTGAACGTGAAAGAGTCCGATATTCCCAAGACAGCATTCAGGACCAGATATGGGCATTATGAGTTCAGAGTAATGCCGTTTGGTTTGACGAATGCTCCAGCAGTATTTATGGATTTGATGAACAGGATATTCCACGAATATCTAGAGCAGTTTGTTATAGTGTTCATCGATGATATTCTGATATATTCGAAAGACAGAGGTGCACATGAGTACCATCTGAAGATTGTATTGCAGACATTGCGAGATAAGCAGTTGTATGCCAAGTTCAGTAAATGCGAGTTCTGGCTTGACCGCGTAATATTTCTGGGGCATGTTGTGTCAGCAAATGGTATTAGTGTTGACCCTCAGAAAACAGAAGCTATTGTTAAGTGGGAGAGACTGACTAATGCTACAGAGGTACGTAGTTTCCTTGGTTTAGCAGGATACTACAGAAGGTTTGTGAAAGATTTCTCCCGAATAGCGTTACCTTTGACTTCTTTGACCAAGAAGAATGCAAAATTTGAGTGGTCAGAGAAATGCGATCAGAGTTTTCAGGATTGATAACGGCACCAGTATTGATTCTTCCAATGTCAGGCAAAGATTTTGATATTTATTGTGATGCATCCAGACAAGGACTAGGCTTTGTGTTGATGCAAGAAGGAAAAGTGATTGCATATGCTTCTAGACAGTTGAAGAAGCATAAATGCAATTACCCTACTAATGATTTAGAGCTAGCAACAGTAGTTCTAGCGCTGAAGATCTGGAGACATTATTTATTTGGTGAGAGGTACCACATATTTACTGATCACAAGAGTTTGAAATATATCTTTGATCAGAAAGAGTTGAATATGAGGCACAAAAGATGGCTTGAGTTGATCAAAGATTATGACTATTCGATTGAGTACCATCCAGACAAAGCGAATGTTGTTGCAGATGCACTCAGTAGGAAGTCCAGACATCCTAAGGATGTTCTGTGTGGTATTCGAGTGAAACTGCTGAATGAGTTAAGGAATTCTAGAGTAGCAGTAGCAGTGGAGAGATCAGCGAGTTTGTTTGCTCAATTTCAGGTTTGATCTTCATTGACAGATGAGATTGTGGAAAGACAGGCTGAGGATAATGTATTGCAGAAACTGTTTGAGAAATCTCAGCAGAATAGCAGAGCAGAGTTTGAGCAAAGAGCCGATGGCACAATCATGAAACAGGAAAGGTTATGTGTTCCCAACCTGAAAGAGCTTAAAGATAATATTTTAGAAGAAGCTCACAGCTCAGCTTATGCTATGCATCCAGATAGCACTAAGATGTACAGGACTTTGAAGAAGACTTATTGGTGGCCTGGTATGAAAAGAGAAGTAGCAGAATATGTTGATAGATGTCTGATCTATCAACAAGTTAAACCAGTGAGACAGAGGCCAGGAGGACTTTTGCAACCACTTCTGATACCTGAATGAAAATGGGAGCATATTACGATGGATTTCTTGTTTGGATTACCACGTACTTCCAGTGGATACGATGGTATTTGGGTTATTATTGATAGACTCACGAAGACAACACGATTTATTCAGATCAGAGCTACATTTACGCTAGATCAACTAGCTAAGCTATACGTGGACAGGATCGTGAGTCAGTATGGAGTGCCAGTGTCCATTGTGTCAGATAGAGATCCGAGGTTTACATCTAAGTTCTGGTCTAGTTTGCAGAAGGCTTTGTGTACGAAGCTAAGGTTCAGTACAGCTTTTCATCTGCAGACAGATGGGTAGTCAGAGAGGACTATACAGACGCTCGAGGATATGTTGAGAACGTGTGTCTTACAGTTTAGTGGTAATTGGGACACTCACCTATCATTGATGGAGTATGCATATAATAACAGTTATCATTCTAGTATTGGGATGGCACCATACAAGGCACTGTATGGTAAACCTTGCAGAACTCCAGTATGTTGGAATGAGGTAGGTGAACGGAAATTAGTTGGCCCTGAGTTATTACAGATCACGACAGATACAGTAAAATTGATCAGAGAGAATTTAAAGACTGCCCAGGACAGACAGAAGAGCTATGCTGACGTTAGACGGAAGGACTTAGAGTTTGAAGTCGGTGACAGTGTATTTCTGAAACTATCTCCATGGAAGGGCGTTCTTCGTTTTGGACGGAAAGGTAAATTAAGTCCTAGGTATATTGGACCCTACTAGATTACAGGGAGAGTAAGACCAGTAGCCTATCGACTTGAGTTGCCTACAGAACTTGCAAGGATTCATGATGTTTTCCATGTGTCGATGCTGAGGAAGTATGTACAGGATCCATCACATGTGTTGTCAGAGCAACCGGTGGAGTTACAGGAGAACTTATCATATGAGGAAGTGTCAGTCAAAATTCTAGATAGGAAAGACCAAGTATTGAGAAACAAAACATTTTCGCTCGTGAAAGTTCTTTGGAGGAATCACGAAGTGGAAGAGACAACATGGAAAACAGAAGAGCAGATCAGGAGAAAATATCCGTCTTTACTTGAGTAGCTATTTTTTTAATTTCGAGGACGAAATTTTCAAAAGGGGGTGATAGTTGTAATACTCGACTTTTTTTTATTTAAGTTGTTTGTTGTAAATGTATTAATAAAATAATCGGAGGGTATTTTAGTAATTTTTGATAAAGGATATTTTAGTAATTTTGTTAAGAATTGGTAAAATTTAATTTTGTAGTTTTGTTTAAAAATAAATAAAATAATGTTTTAATAAAAGAAAAGGAAAAAAGAAATTGAAATTATTTTATTATTTATTTTATAATTATCTTGAGTATTAAAAAAAAAAAAGAGAAAAACTTCAATTTTAAAGTGTGTGCCGTGGATAAGAAGATTAAAAAGTGTTTAAGAGTCTAGTAACATGCATGTAGGTAAGAGGCAAGTGTAACATGTCTAACAGATTGACGTGATACAGGAAATTATGCCTCCTCAAAAGAAAAGCAGACAACGTAGGCAGGACGTAGAAGGGATGCGAGATCCTACCCAGGCTCAGTTTGAAGAGGAATCTAGTACCCCCAGAGAACAAGCAGATTTGAAGAGCCGTATGTTTTCGCAATTCGCGCAGAGATTGGCGGAATCACTTGGTATCAGAGCAAGAGTTTAGTGCTCTGGGATGTTTAGAAGATATTTGTTTAATTTTCTGCACTTTCTAAGTTATTGATATTGTTTAAGTCGGAGTTAAGTTAAGATAGTCAGTGAGGATTGTCAAGGTAAGGACGAGATTCACTGGCTTCACGCCGTCCCCTAGGCTAGGAGTAGAGAGTCTGGGAGAGGGTGTGACATTTGCAGTTGATATCTAAAGATCTTGTTCGTTCAACAAGACTGTTAGATCCCAATCCTCAAGGGTTAACATTTGGTATAAAACCATTAGGCTCTTTGGTCGGACCTATGTTTTCGTTGTACTTATCCTTTTAAAATCCCAAATATTTTGCTTTAGTCTCTTTAAATCCAAGTTTATTCCAACTCAATAAAAAAAAAAAAAAAGTTGTTCCGTTCATATTTTCATATTGATGTCTTCTAAATTTTTTTAGATCTTCGTCTTGACATTTTGTTCTTTTTTGTCATCTCTATTTTCAGACTTCTAAAGGTTGAAACGTTGGAATTTTAATTTATGCTATTTAAATTTTCTCCCTTGTTATTCTGTACCACCCAAATGTTGTTAAGACACACATAAACAACATTGTTCATTAATTTGGTAAAGAGTTACATTTCAATCAACCATTATAAATTCCACATCTTGTATGGCTTTCCATTTTACTTTCTTCATATTGTGAAAATTTTCCATTTGATCTATTTCTTTCTCTTTAATTGTCATTTTTTCTTTTTCATTCCATACAGTTGTTTCTTTCTTATTTTATCTCGTTTCTTTGTTGTTATTCAAATTGCTCCTTCAATACTCTTTGTACGTATTCCAAGTGTGCTATTTAAAACATTTTAAATTGCCCTTAGCTCTTATACTTTACAGAATAAATATATATTGTTTAGTGATTTTCATTCTGAGGGTGTGTTTGTGAGGGAGTGATACATTTATACGAGTGTTGAGCATTAAACACGAGTAAACTACATTTACTAGCCAAACACGTGAGGGAGTGCTTGTGAGGTCCTTTTTTGTTACATTTTTTTTTTTGCAACATGGAATATCTCGAAGGTGAACCCAATATCTCCAATGAACGAATGAAAGAAGCACAAATAGCAACTATGTATCGCTTGGTTTGTGTTATAGAATGTTTGACGAATTGAAACACTACACTTTTTATTTCTTTGTTTTCTTAAGCATAGTGAAGTTTGCTTAGTTATTGTTGTTGTGATTATTTTGTTTAATTAGTTAGCAAGCATATTGAGCTTTAAAGAAGAAAAATTGAACAGTGAATTGATTGTAAAACATAGGGAAAATTTCCTAAGTGTAAGATAGTTGTGATGGTTAAGTGCGCCACCAAGTAAGGTGTCTTGAGAAGTTGTGATGGACAGCCAACCATGTCAAAAGAACCTTCAAGTGTGCTAACGGCTAAGCGTCAACATGTGTGCCCTAGGCAGCCAATTGTGGGAAGATCTATGAAGCAAGAGTGAAGAGAGTTGTATGTGGGTGTGCCAAATCACTATGCAGCCAAATGGGTTCCTATGTGTTCAAGAGGGCCAAGGTAACCTTTATGCGTCATGTTGAAGGAAAGTTTAGGCGTTGAGGTGAGCAATGCGTTGGAGACAACATGACAAAGTCAAAACAAATGTGTATGTGAGCTTAAGTATGAAGAGCTATGCATTCAAACGGTTTAAGGCGTTGAGGGAGTATCTGATGAGTGGATTACAGGTGGTCATGCATGCATTCACAATTAAATCATGCAAAACACTCTTTGTATACCCGACTTTAGATCACACGTGCTTTCCTTTGGCTCTTGTAAATTTGGTGATTTTAGTCTCAAAAGAACCCTTAAAGAGTTTATTTTTCAGTGAGGGCTGCCAGAGAGAAAGAGTTTTGGATAGAGCTTCACTTGTTGAATGGAATCATGAATGGTAAGATTTTGAAGGAGTTTAGAAAAACCTTCAAATATTTGTGTCCAGCCGATTCAATACTTGGCATTTTGATCTAGAATTTTGTGGTCAGGTAGTTAACAGGATTTTCAGCAAGTTTGTACAAGTAAGTTTCTTGATTTAATGAATAAAAATGTAGTTATAAATTTTAGAAGTGAAAAGGAAATTCTAGAACTACACAGGAGAAGTAAGCATCAGGGAAACGACAAGGACTGTTTGACGAGCCTTAGGAATATGTGTGTGTTAAGAGTCACATAAGGGTAAGTAACATGGTGTTGAGCATGTGTGAGGCCTACCCAACGCATAGCCAAGCGACGGCATGCGTGCAGAGGGAAGACACGCAACCATGGTGGGCATGCAGCATGTGTCAAGCGAGGTTAGCACGCGGCTTGCACCTTGATGGGGCTAGCGCACGTGCATGCAACCTGCCACCGTCTAGCCATGTGTCAGCCCATGCCTTAGTGCCATTTTAAGCCATTTTTGTTTTTTTTTTCTTTTTGTTTTTTTAGCAAAGTTTGGAGTTTGTTAAGATTAATAGGATTATTCAAGACGTAATTCTCTTATTTCAGGTCATGAGGAGATTGGGCTAATTTATAGATTCAGGGGAGTTTGTTCAAATCCGTGAGTGACAAAACGAATTTAAATTCTAACTTTTAGTATGAATATCAAATTAGAACTTAAAAGCAAGCTTTGAGCTACTGAGTATGATTATTTATTGATTTCTTTAAAGTTATTACTAAGCTTGAGATTTGATAAGCTTGAGTAAACCATGAGACATATTTAAGAAAGATAAGGATGAGTTTAAGTTAAGATTTAAGTTCTAAACTAAGTTTTTGGGCAAAACATGTTTTAGAATTTCTATAATTTATGAGAATTTCATTATCAACATGACTGAATTATTTGAGCCAGAGGCTAATATATTATGTGTGCATACAAAGTTGTCGGGAGTGTTGGGTTGTGCTCTACTACGACAACGAATATTTCGTTGTTAGTGTTAAGTTTATACCACAACAACGAAGCTGTTGGGAGTGTGGACTGTGCCCAATTACAACACTAGATGATGAGTTATGATAAATCATGCAAATAAATTGATATATGTATAGTTTTGCTAAGATTTCTTACTAATATGATTTCTAAAGCATGCTATTAAAGTTAGTCACTCATTGGATTTTAGCTCATAATTTCAAAATGTTCGTCACTTTCCAGGTAGAACGGTTCTTGCTGGCTTTACGCAACCTGATAGCATCTAGAAATACGTGTTATGATGCTCCTACTCTTAAGCTTTTGGTGAGAAACACTAAGGAAACAAATTATTTATACTTGTATTTTATACTTTGTGTGTGATATGCATCCAATGCTTACAAAATTATATTCTTTGAATTTTTTGATCTCTAGGTATTGTTCATCACATGATTACAGCAAAAATAAATTGAAGACTTCTCAAGGCCTAAACCAGAAGCAGTGCAAAGGAAAATTCATCTATTGACGCATAGTTGAGTGTTCAAAGAGGCGTTGAGAGCTAAATATGCCAAAAGATTCTATATGGTACGATGCTTTCAGAACGTGTCCAAGCCTCACTACCCACAGGAATGGGTGCCGAGAAACAAAGAACATGTGTAATGGGCGGCAATTATTCGAGGCATTTAAATACCTCATTCAAAGACCAGATGAGGAGTTAGACAGTTCGACAATTCAGATTTAGACATTCTAGAGACATCTACATACATATTAGAAGACTCTGCTGATATTTCCTTCTCTATCCATCTACTCCATTGAACCCAAGAGCTTTGCAAGCAATCCAAAGACTCTCGAAGAGCAAGAAATTGTGATTGAGAGTTCCTTTAGTGTTGTGTTATTTTCTTCATTCTTTGTGTTTATATTTATTCTTTCATTTTGTGTAAACCTTTGAATGATGAATATGAACATCTGTTTGGCATCCATCTCCATGTCTTTAGTTTTTCTAAATCTTATGAGTAGCTAAAATCACTAATGGGTTAGGGAGTTAAAGAATTAATCTATAAGTAAATATGATAATGTTCATTTTATGATCTTTATCAAGCTATATACATGAACACATTGAAAGAGTATGTTCAGAGTAAAGGTAGTCAACTTCTCAAAATAATAAGTAACTTAGACCACGATAAGCAAAGATAAGGAGTAACTTAGAAATAAGAATAAATATATCGCATTGTCAGTGCATCATTTATATCTTGAAATAGAATATTTGTGGTATAAAGGTGCCAAAAGGTTGATTGCCTTAATTAGTATTGAGTGCATAAAATTACAATGTTTTGAATAGATTAGGATAGCTTCTTAACCTTGTCTACCGCATTCTTCATTTAACTTAACATTTGTATCACTTTAAGGTTATTTGACGCATATCCATTCACTGCATCTTAATTGGGCAGAATAGTTTAAGATTAGTTAAGGTAAAGTAGTTTAGTCTTTAGTTAAACCCAATCATCTCTTTAGCAGTTTATTTCTCCAATTGAACATTGATTCACTCACTATTGTGATCACAAAGTCCTTGTGTTCGACCTTGGACTTACTAGATTCCTAATCTTGTTTATACCTTGACAAGGTTAGAAAAACTTGTACGCACAGTCATTTCATCACATTTCCACTAGATTAATATCGCAACAGCACCACCTCTTAGGCTTAGAGAGGAGAGTCTAAGAGGGAGTGTTACACGATTCGAGACTCGAAGTCAAACCCAAGAGAAGAAATACACGGGTGATGGTTCCTATGAAAGAGAAGATGACCAAGTTACTTTAGTATCAGCAAGAGGAGAAGGACGTGTTGGTCGTGTCATCAATAGAAGGAGAGTTCGTGGATGAAGAAATCACAATTTTCAAAGAGCTCTACAACAAGAAGTGGAAATTGAATCAGCTACATTTTTAGAACAAATTCATAGTGATATATGTGGATTTATTAACCCACCAAGTGGATCATTTAAGTACTTTATGGTATTAATAGAAGCATCCAACAGATGGCCACACGTATGCTTATTATCATGTTGAAATCTTGCATTAACAAGATTACTTGATCAAATAATTAAGTTAAGATCACAGTTTCCTAATTATACAATTAAGAACATTGAACTTCAGAATGCTGTTGAATTTACATCCCAAACATTTGATAATTAATGTATGTCAATTGGGATAAGTGTTGAACATCTTGTAGCTCATGTACATACATAAAATAGTTTAGCAAAATCATTTATAAAACGTTTGCAATTAATTTCTAGGTCATTGTTTATGAGAGCTAAGCTTCCTATATCTGTATGTGAACATGCTAGTTTGCATGTTGCATCCGTTGTATGTATTAGGCTAGTAGCTTATCACAAGTACCCACCACTACAATTAGTATATGGTCTTGAGCCAAATATTTCTCATTATAGAACTTTTGGATGTGCATTATATATGTTCTAATTGCTCTATCACAACGCACTCAAAGGAGGCTAGAAATATATGTTGGATTTAATTCTCCATCAATTATTAAATATCTTGAACCTCTGACAGGTGATGTATTTACTGCACGAATTGTTTGATTGTCATTTTAATGAGAAGAATTTTCAAACATTAGGGGGAGGAATTCAGAAGTTTGAAAAAGAAATTACATGGAAAATAATTCATTTAGATTCCTATACAGATCAATGTTAAGTTGAAGTTTATAAAATAATTCATTTCCAAAATATGACAAATAAGTTACCAAATGCATTTATTGATACAAAGAAAGTAACGATGTCACATAAACAGGTTGCTACTATCGCATAAAAAATTGATATCCCAACACAACAATGTCATTAATATATCTAAAACACGTAAGAAGCGTGGTAGTCTAGTGGGTTCCAAAGATAAAAATCTTCGAAAAAAATAATCAATAATAAAAATGACCTAGTTGAGGATATAAATACTAGTGAAGAAATGCTTGACATTACTAGTAAAGAATGTAAAATACCTAAAAATAATAATGAGATTTCAATAAACTATGTCATGACAGAAAAACGATGAAACCAAACTATCGTAGTTGTCGACAACATTTTTGCATATAATGTTGTTCTTGATATTATATCTGAAAATGAGGATACTAAATCAAAATCTATTAAAGAAAGTTGACATAGAAAAGATTGGTCTTTATGGAAAGAAGCAATTGAGGCAGAATAAAACTCACTTTCAAAATGTCAAGTGTTTGGACCAGTAGTCCAAACACTAGAAGGTGTCAGACCTATGGGATACAAATGGGTATTTGTCAGAAAAAAAATGAAAATAATAAGGTCACATGATATATAGAAATACTAGTTGCACATGGTTTTTCACAAAGACTTGGTATTCATTATATAGAGACGTATTCTCCAGTGGTGGATGCAATCATATTAAGATTTTTAATTGGCCTGACTGCGTATTAAAATTTGGATAAGCATCTTATAGATGTAGTCACAAGATTTTTATATGAATCTCTTAATAATGATATTTATATTAAAGTCCCATAAGGATTTAAGATACCTGAAACATATAAATCAAGTCTCCAAAAACTATATTCAATAGAGTTACAAAGATCACTATATGGATTGAAACAATTAGGATGAATGTGGTATAATTGCTTGAGTGTATATTTATTGAAAGAAAGATATCAAAATAATCCAATATGTCCATGCGTTTTTATAAAGAAATCACAGTCAGGATTTGCTATTATAACTATATATGTTGAGGATTTAAATACAATTGAAACTCGTTAAGAGCTTTTAAACGCAATAGAATATTTTAAGAATACTTTGAGATGAAAGATCTCGAAAAAACAAAATTTTACCTTCGTTTGCAAATTGATCATTTAGTAGACGAGATATTTATTCATCAATTAACTTATACAAGAAAAATTTTAAAAAAGGTTTATATGGATAATGCACATTCATTAATCATTCCAATGTAAGATCTTTCGCTAGATGTGGTGAAAGATATATTTCGACCTCAAAATCATATGAAAAACTTTTTGGTCTTGAAGTACCATATCTTAGTACAATTGGGATACTTATGTATCTTGCTAATAATATAATATTGGACATTACATTTTGAGTAAATTTATTAGTTGAAATAGAATTAAGCATATACTTTGTTATCTTTAAGGAACGATCGATATGAACTTGTTTTATCCAAATAAATCTATTTTTTATTTAGTTAGTTTTGCAGATTTTGGATATTTATCTGATCCACACAAAGCTAGGTCTAAAACAGGTTATTTGTTCACATGTGGAGGAATTGCTATATCATGGCGATCAACGAAACAAATCATAACTGCTACTTCCTCAAATCATGTTGAAATTCTTGTCATTCACGATGCAAGTCGAGAATGTGTATGATAAGATCGATAATTCAGCATATTCGTGGAACATGTGGCTTGTCTTCTAGTAAAGATCTTTCAACGATACTATATGAAGACAACACGACATGTATAGCCCAAATCAAAAGAGGATATATTAAAGGAGATAGAACAAAACATATTTCACCAAAGCTTTTCTACACTCATGATCTTGAAGGAAAAATTTACATCACTACACAAAAAGTTTGTTCGAAGGATAATTTAGCAGACTTGTTTTAAAATCATTATCTACCACAACTTTTGAAAAATTGGTGCACGACATTAGAATGCGGCAACTCAGAGATCTCAAGTGATTTTTTCATGAGGGGGAGTAAATTTTATTTTTGTAAATTTTATTTTCATTAGAATACGTACTATTTTTTCTTCACAAGAATTTTTTTCTATTTAGTTTTTCCATTGCATGGAGTGCCTGTGTCGATTGGACAGGGATGCTCGTTCACTTCTAATTTTTGGAAAGGTCTCTAAAATGCCTTGGACACACGTTTAGATTTTAGTACAACTTTTCACCGACGGATTGATGGTCAAACTGAACGTTTGAACCAAACTTTAAAGGATATGCTATGAGCTTGTGCATTAGAGGTTTTAGGGAGTTAGGACTCTCATTGGCAGCTTATGGAGTTCGCTTATAATAACATCTATCAGGCTACCATTTACATGGCACCGTTTGAAGCCCTGTATGGTAAGAGTTGTAGGTCTCCTTTGTGTTGGAATGAGGTAGGTGAGAAGAGATTGATCGATCCTAAGTTAGTTCATTCAACTAATAAGCCATACAACATATTAGAGCAAGTATGAAGACAACCTAGAGTAGACAAAAAAGTTATCTTGATGTGAGATGTAAAGACCTTGAATTTGAAGAGGGGGACAAGGTGTTCTTCAAAGTGGCACATATGAAAGTTGTCTTGAGGTTTGCAAAGAAGGGGAAGTTGAGTCCCTGTTTCCTTAGACCATTTGATATTCTTGAGCGAATTGGTCTTGTGGCTTACCGTTTAACGTTGCCACCATCCCTCTCCGCAGTTCATGGCTTTTTCATGTCTTGATGTTCAGAAAGTATATAGCAGAGCCTTTTCATGTTATTGATTATGAGGAGCAACCACTTGAGATTTTTGCAAGAGAAATAAAGATGTTACACAAAAGAGAAATTGCCTTAATGAAAGTGTTATGGCAGAATCATCTAGTTGAAGAGGCTACAAAAGAACGGGAGGATGACATGAGAGCACGATACCCAGAATTGTTCGAAGATTAGAACTTTCGAGGACGAAAGTTTCTTAAGAAGGGAAGAATGTAATATCTCAAATTTAAGATAATTTAATTTCTTATTATCTTAAATAAATTAAGTTTAAAATGATTTATTTGTTATTTAATTTGATTAGGGATGTCAATATTTAATTTTGAAGATTAAGAATATATGATTTGGTGGAAATTTGGTTAAGAAATTAAATATATATATATGTGTGTGTGTGTGTGTATGGGTATGTATATTTAATTGAAAATGTAAAAAGATGGAATTTAATGGGAAGAGAGAGAATATTTGTTTTATTTGAGAAAAAGGAGGAAATGTGGTTTTTTAAAAATATATGTATCGATACATACATATATATATACACACATAGATACACACACACACCCACCCATATATATATATATATATATATATATTTAGTTTTGGAAAAGATAAAGGAAATAATAATTATTGTTTTTATAAACATTAAGTTAGGGCTTCATTGAAGTGCGTGAAAATAAATAAAAAAAAACATTTTTTCTTCTCCCTCAAGCCCACATCATCAATCCTCACTGTGAGGAAATCCAAGCTTGCGTCACCCAGCCATCTCAGACGCACTCTACCAAGCAAGACTCGCACGACCGTTAAGAACGCAGCGAGGTTTCGCGAGCTATTTGCGAAGCCGACATCACCGTAAGCATCCGCAAGGTCTCCACCGTCGTGCACCACTTCTAATCGCTGCCACCTCCTCTATTTTTTTGTCGTCACTTCAGTTGGTTTCTAGGTGGTTTTTGGGTAAAGTTTTATGGTTTTCAATATGGGTTTTTGGATTTTCCCATTAAAGTTAATTAAAGTTTAAAGAGGAATAAATTGGTTTTGAAAGTTTGATTGGTATATTTTGTTTTAGAATTAATTCGTGGATTTTTCCACACAAATTAATTGCAACGTCGACGACAAATTTGTAAGATTAAAGTATTAGCATTTAGGAGTTTTAGGTTATATTTAATTAATAATTCTAATGAAAATTTGTTAACTAAAATTGATTATGTTTAGGTATCAATTTGAGGAGTAAACTCAAGCCAAAGTATTAACGATAATTTGAGGTAGGGGATTTACTAACATATCCTCGACAGTATGTAAGAACGTTTATATGTTAGCTGGACTAACATGATTATGTGATGAGCTGAATTGATTGATTATGTGATGAACTGATTGAATTATGTGATTAGATGAACTGAATGAATTATGTGATGAGTTGAACTGATCAGGTTATGTGATGAGGTGAACTGCTATGTGAGTAGACAATATGACCGATTTGATCTAAGGTTTATTATGGAAAAATATTGAAACATGACAAATATGTGATGAGAATGATAATGTTGAATCAACTTTCATGCGATATGTCTATGACTGAATTGAACTAAGATGAATGTCTTGGACTGATGTAAACTTTGGGTATTGGGCTAATGTACCTTGTATTTATGAGTGTTCCTTCGGGTTCACTAGACAGATATAAATGTTCCTTCGAGTTCACTTGAAAAATATGAGTGATCCTTCGGATTCACTAGACAGATGTGAGTCTTCCTCCAGGTTGACTAGACAGATATGTGTGTACCTTTGGGTTCACTACATAGAGATATGTGTTACTATGAGTTCACTGAGATGTGTGTTCCTACGAGTTCACTAGTTTGATATGGCACATGGTATATGCTTAATAGGAAGTTAACAGTTTACCTTGTAGACCCAGTAGTCGGTCCCTTACTGGGTATTTTATATACTCATCCTTTCCATGTTTAATTTTCAGACAAATGTTTGAGGAAACTGGCAAAGGACAAGAAGGACGCATGATCGTGCCTTTGAGGACTAATATGACAAATACTTCCACTGTACTTTTTATGTTATGATGATTTCAGTATGAAATGAACAGTTGTTAGACCGTCTTTATGTTAAATGTAAGCCTGAAATTTTTCGTTGTATTTTCAAAGTTGTGTAAGAATTTATTGTCGTACTTGGATCATGAAGTTTTCATGAAGAAAATTTGTGAAATCATAGTTACGAGTACGTGCATTAATGGTGACACAACTTTGAGTTTACCTATATAAGAAAAGTTAGTTTAGGTAACAAAGAATTAATTGAAAACCAAAGATGGTGTTGTTAAGAAATGACCAAGCATGTAAAATGTAAAGGAAAAATAAGTAAAATTTATTTGAACTTACTTAACTAAAAAAAAGTTATTTAAGGGTTAATTGTAAATAATGAGTTAGGGAGAAAAGAGAAAGGTGAAGTGTTATGTTGTGATTGGTAAAGAGATTGGTGAGGTAAAGTTTGTCTTGTTTAAAGAAGGAAATTGTGTACACTTCATCACGATCAAATTTCATTTTTTTTTCTTCAGTCATTTTCAGAGAGAGTTGTTAGAGAAGAAGGTCAGGAGAAATCGAAGTAAACTAATGTGATGAAGTAGAAGAGAAATGAAAGCTAGGCAGTAATTCGGGAAAAACTAAAGCAGTCTGGTGTTTTGAAGCTTTCGAGATGTAAAAAACGAATTAGAATCTGAAAGTTTGAGGTTAGTAAGATCAACTGCTTATCTATAACTTTTGTGCAGGATGTTAGAGCTAATTCGTTTTGGAAATGTTCAGAATTAAAAGGAACTTGTTGTTGTGCAGGAAATTATTGAACCTAAGTAAGGGTGCTTTCAAGTTAGATAATGATCTATCCAAGGAATTTCTAAGCTCCAAATTCTTATGTTAGTTTATTAAGATGTTCTTTATAATTTTTATGAAATAAATTTGGAGTAATTTGATTACCAATTGATTAAGTTAGACATGTTTCTTGGTGTGTTGATTGCCATAAAAAAAACAAGGGATGTACACACCAAGAACACGTTCATGAACGTCGATCTAAGCATATCAGCATGCTTACGTGCATGAGTTGCTGTCCACAAAGCATGTCAACGACACTCTTGAAGCCCAATCTCGTGCCAACTACCATTTGTTATACCATATTGACCCGATTTTGAGTTCTTTGAAGACAAACAACGATAAGAAAAGCCTAGAAATCAAAGGAACACAGTTGTATTTATGAGTGACCAATGAATTTAAATACTTATTTGAGGCATGATTATTATTGATTTCTTTACTATATTCAAATATGATATTTGATACATATTTTAGTAAGTATGAGACAAGTTTGAGAAAAGTTTAGCATTGAGTTCATGACAAGGCTTAAGATTTAAGACAAGTAATTAAGCAAATCATGTTTGAAAGTTTCTATTATTTATGCGAATTTCATTCAAAGAATGGATGAGATATTTGAGCCCAAGGCTAGTATATTATGTGTGCACAATAATGGATGAGATATTTGAGCCCAAGGCTAGTATATTATGTGTGCACAATAAAGTATTCCGTTGTTGGTATTGAGTTTACTCCATGACAACGATGCTGTCGGGAGTGTTGGACATGCCTTACTACAACAAAGACATTGGGAGTACTGAGCTTATCCAACTACGACGTAGATAAAGAACGAGTAAAGATAAGTCATGCAAATATTGTTTTAAAAGTGTATTGCTTCACTAAGATTTCTTATTGTATGTTTATTAAAGTTAGTCCTCACTGGGCATTAGCTCACACTTTCAAAATGTTTTTCACTTTTCAGGTAGAGATCGAGTCTGACCTACTGCTACTAGTTTGTTGTCAAGTCTTAGGATTGTGTTGTATGTCGTAAACTCTAAACATGCATTATTGTCTGTAATTAGTAACGTGTGAAGGTTGAGACATCAAATAGATGTATGTAGAGTTATGTATATGTTTATCTGTGTTCTAAATTTCAGTATGTTAAATTGCTATACGTTGGGTGGTTGTGTTCAGTTGTATATATAAGTATTACATATGAAAGTTTGAGATTTATTTTTATGAGCTAGTAAACGGTCAGTGAGTGTCGTTTGGATAAGAACGGTGCTTGCTGGCTTCACGCCATCTTTTAGACTTAGAGAGGAGAGTTAGGGGGAGGGTGTGACATTAAACCTATGAGTTTTTTTTTTTAAGTAACGGTCTTAGCTTAAGTTGAAAAAGTCGAGTCGTTACAATCTTGTCTTGACTCTTAATAGAATTCTGCTTGATTAAATTGACTTCTTATAAAGTTAGAATTCTTCTATGCAATTTCATATAGTGATAAGTATAGATGTAAGAAAATAGTTGCAAAATTAAGCGAAGACAAGGGCTGGGGATTGTATGTTAGGTTAGAGATTTTTTCTATAATCTTGCATGAATTGAACTAATTAGATTCATACTATTAATCAAGATAAAGATTAGGGCTAACCGATCTTTAGATTGTTACAACAAAGAACCTTAAAAGCTTAATAAAAATTTGAATTGGCATGGAAACCGCTAAGGATAGAAATGCTCTTGAAGTATTTAGTATGCATTAAGAGTCAATCTTGTTTATTAAAAGAGGGCGATTGGGTGATAAATATGTAATTGGTTGTAGGTTGTATAAAATTATTAAATCTTGTTTGAATTTAATGATAGCTTAATAAATATGTAATTGGTTCCATTTAACTATACTATTCCCAATCCTTTTGTTTGAGAAAATCTTTAACAATTTGTGTTCCAATATAAAAAATTAAAACAAATGTTGCCTTACTTTTTCATTTTACAATTTTTTGCACACAACCCCCACCCTCGATCTATTGAATTCTTTAATTGACAATAAACTTTTCATAGATTTTATTTGGATCGACATCCGATCTGGCTATTTTTACTATGCTTTTTTTTTTTTATAGAAATAGTTCTTTAAAGATTTGATTTTTATGAATTTTTTTAATCATCGATCTGACATGTCCCACCGATTAAATTGGGATATTTCTGGAGAATCTAGGCAATATATCTTTTGTTAATTCTTGAATTTTAAAACAAATCTAAAAAAAGGAATATGTGTGATTAAAACTCATTTGGTGTATGACTCATTCTATTGGAAGCTTTGAGTTGATATTTTATGTACATATCGATCGAGTAGAGTGACCAATCCAAAGGGAGAGGAGAAGAAAATGATTTCACCTAAGATCAAGATTCATTGGAGGAGAATCATAAAGGAGTTGAAAATCATGAAGAAGTCGAAGAGCTACAAGGAGACAACATGGGAGAAGTAAATGAAAGAACACTTAGAAAGCTTGCTGAATCAAACTAACACAACGTCTAATGTGTATACGGTACCTGGGGACCGTCATTTTGTTTGAGATCAAACCGAGACTCATTCATCTCTTACCAATATTTAAAGGAAGCTTTGGTGAAGATTCCCACAAACATCTCAAAGATTTTCACATGGTTTGTGATGGGATGAGGTTCCATGCATGATATCACCGAAGAACAACTCAATCTAAGAACTTTCCCTTTATCACAAATGGGAGCAACGAGATGGTTGGAATTGAATGCTTCAAGGTGTTGGGAGCTACAACACTTTTAGGAACATTTGATCCTCTGAAGGATGAAAGCTGGATTAAGATAGTAGAGAAACTTATTCAAATCATACGTTGTCCTAAAGATAGGAAAGTAGACTTATCAACCTTTTTACATCAGGGAGAAAGTGAAAACTTGTGGTAGACGAGGGAACCATTATGCGTTTAGCTGCGAGAATTTCAAGGAGACGTTCAAGAATAAGTTTTATACTGAAACGCTCCAAGATGAGAAGAGAAATGAATTTCTACATTTCAGACAAGAAAGTTCAACTATAAGGGAGTATGAGAAGAAGTTTACTGAGCTATCTAAGTATGCATTGACTATAGTAGCTAATGAAAGAGCTAGATGCGGGAGGTTTGAGGAAGGTTTGAGAATGGAAATTCGAACCCTAGTGAGAGTAAGCGCTGCATGGGATGAATTTTCGAAGTTGGTGAGACAACATTAAAATTTGAAAGAAGTTTACAGGAAAGAGGAAGCAAGCAAAATTTCAAATTCGATGCATGAGGAAAAAGCAAAAGGAAAGAGTGTTGTGGAGGACAGTTTTAGGAAAGAGAAATTTAAACCAAGTTTGAGTAAGGAGTCCTACCAAAGCAATGAACAAAAGCCACAATGTTGGGGACGATGTTGTACGAAGTTTGTAATTTGCTACAATTGTGAAGAAAACTGTCATTATTAGAAAAATTGTCCACAAAAAATGCAGCAATAATAGAAAGACAACCAAGGAGCAATCTCACAATCAGTTCATCAACCAACGGAAGGAGGGAAAGCTTCAGAGAAATGTTAGCAGAAGATAGAATTTTGAGGACAAAATTCTTAAAGGAGAGGAGAATTTCTTTAACCCGTCCTTGGGAGAGTTGGTGCCAAGGATGAGGTAGGACATATAGGTGGCTAGGCATCCAAGTTAGGAGTAGTGACCCAAAGAAGAGATAGGGATCCAACTAGTTGTAAATAGTTTTGTTAAGATGAGTGGTGTGTTGATAAGCTCAGAAGGATTTGGAGTTCAAACTAAAGAACTAGATATATGCGTCAAAGTTTTGGGGTGCAAAGAAAATTTCGGCTGCATGGTGGTAGGTGGTTAGTGGTTAGTGGGATGTATGTCATAAAAAGGATGAAGTGGAGTCTTAAATGGCATGTTTAGGCTAAGTTTAAGACTAAATAAGGTTAGGTGAAGACATATGGAAAGGAGTTAGTAGGAGTTGGATGAACTTCAGAAGCAAGCAACTTATTAATCTAGTTTTAAAAGTGTATAAATAGAAGCAGTGTCTTCATAATCCAAGAGAAACACACATTAAACTAGAAAGAGTATAAGGACCGAAGTTCTTGAAAAGGTAGCAAAGTTGATATACATAGTTGAAAAGAGGTGTTGGCATTCTCAAGCATTGAAGAGGCGTCGTTGAGCTTTGAAGAAAGAAGAGAAAGAGCAAGGGATAAGTCGAATAGTCGTGAGTGACCTTTCAAAAAGATATCATGGTTTTGAAAAGTTATTCGTCCTACTTAACAATTTTATGCATTCTAAAGCATGTTTGAATGTTGAAATGGTTTCTTGGTTCAATAATGTTTTAAGTAAGGGTTATCAAACCATTAGTTCTAACCCGATTCTACAAAGCTATCGTTCTATGTACATAAGAAGGTAAGACAAGTATGCCTTAAGTACGTGTCTACCTTGGCCAAGTTCTTTGGTGTGAGATGCGTCCACCAGAGTGATGTAGCCAGATGTGTGCGTTCACCCACATTCAACCAAAAAGCCAAGCAACTAGATGTTTGAGTGTTGTCCACTTGTCGTTAGTTGCGTGAGTCATCCAACATCAGTGGCTGGGGGTGTTGAGTATGTTTCAAAATTGGTCTAGGTGTGTTGAGCATTTGCCAGCTCAAAAATTTTGAATGGGTTTAGGCTAATGGGATTTTGGCATTATGTGCCAAGGAGGACTCATTATCAGATGAGCGCCTAAAAGAGATAATGTTTTCAAAATAGGCTTATACTAATTACCAAAATGTTTTCTAAAAGCTTGTCACTCACTAAGCATTAGGATTTTTTTTAAATGTTTCTTCTCCAAGTAGCAAAGAGTTTCAAGCATCCCACGGAGCTTTTGTTGCCTTTGTTGCATAGTGTTCTTGATTTCATGACATTCACTTGCTTGTGTGTAATTATAGTTAGGTTGTAAAGAATTTTAAGTTTAACTTGTTGTAAATCATTGCACAATGTAAAGATAATTGTTAATAAATAAAGTTAAGTTTGTCTGCCATGCTAAGTTATTGTCGCATGGTGTGAGAATTTAAGTAAGGTGTGTGCTAGTATGTTGTTTGGACACAGAGCAAAGCATTAAGAAGTTTAATTTCATATAGGTGTTGGATCTTACCTCCATCCAGGATGTTAATATTTCTCTCGCCTGAGTCACATTTATTCTCGCATTTGTGAGGGAAAATTGGGAAGGGGTGTGACATTTTCACATCCAATCAAGCTTCAAGACTGAAATAATCCTCTAGCAAAAAATCACCCATAATTTTTCAAAAAAGAAAACAATATTCAGCTAGAACCAATACTTAATAACTTATGGGACTTAGAGGACAACAACTACATAATTCGTTTCTTAAATGAATAGTTGATGACAAAGTTGGGTTGGAACATCATCAAAGTCTTAAGGAATGGTGTGAAGAAAGTAAAAAAAACGTCCTTAAAACAATTTATAACTTAAAGAAATGATAGACGTAGCAGGAACCATACATTTGTTGACAGTAACTAGAACACAATAATTAATATTTTTTATAGTTAATGTTTTTAAACTATTTACATTGTGATGGTCTAAATACTATATGTGCCAAATTTTTATTTAGCATAAAACATCTATTTGACTCTTAATACTTTATAGATGACTAATAAAAAGAGAATTCGATCAGATTCATAAACTGATTTCATTGAAGTTCGAGTGGAGTTGGTTGAATTTCTAGGTCACTACACATATGGACTTATTGAAAAATTGTTCATGTAGAGATTGTAGATGGTTACATGGGAAAGTCCATATTGGTACGTTTTGGTTTAAAGATAGCATACGAAATATGGTATCTCACTTCTTTTAATTCATGATTGTTCTGGTGTTTAATGTGCTTAATTTATTATCTTACAGGTATGTGGCATTGTTAATTTGGAGCAATTAAGAGCTAAAAAATCATGTAAACTTCAAAGGAGTACAAATGACGAAAATGCCCATTAGACATTGCAGTGGCCCCTAGAGAGGCCCTGCGTTGGACAAATTCTTGAAAGCTTCAATTGCTGAAGCACTGTGGTTCTCCAAAGTTCGATGGAGGAGCACGAGAAGTGTGAAGCGCTGCAGCATGCACTTTGACAGAAGTCTCAAGCGTCGTGGTGCCCCACCGTTTTAGGTTTTTCTAACCCCCATTCCCGTTTCTTCTGTTATCTTTGGTGTTCCATTGTAAATAGTCGAGCAATTAGAAGAATCTCGCCTCTCCAACCTCCATAGGAAGATAAGACTTTTGTTTCTTAACTTAGAGACTTAGAGGAACTCTTTGTAATTTTGGAAGATTGTGATTTCGAGAAGTATATACTAATGTTTGTGGGTTTCAATATAAGTTTATTGTCATTGATTGCATGATTTTATTGTTGATTGACAACCAATGATTTGTTGTCCGATTAGAATGCTTAGGAGATTGATTTATGGTATGTGACATATAATCATAGGTTAATCTCAAAGAGGCAATAGGTTAGTTAGGCTTGCAGTTCATTGTCTATGATGAACGTATTTTGTCTTATCAACCTAGAGAGAAACTGTAGTGAGTGATTGATTAAACGATGGAAGCTAAGCGCTCATCCTAGCATCACCCTAGAACTTAATGTGGGGTAGATACTACTTATCATGTTAGGTAACACTAAGATGTTGTGAGATCTCTGGTTCCTTGAACGTTTATAGGATGGGTGTAGTAGCATTTCACACTATTTTATTTTACCATGATTGATTTTTGAAAATAAAGATAATGTGATATACAATAAGGTTGTAACATGCTTTCTAAAAGAATAATAAGATTTTTAACATTAAAAAAGATAAATTTACAAATATTTTATAGTTCAATTATAAAATTTGTTTCTAATTTTCTCAAAATAATAAGAATTAAAATGTCAAGAAAAAAAAACTCAATACATCTAACAAAAAATATAGAAATTATGCGGTGATAAATTTAAAAAATTCTTAGGAGAAATATCTCTTTCCTTATCATAAACCATTTAACTTCAATAACAGTTTCTTTTTTTCTAGTGTTATTTTTATCCGGCCTACATACAAATCAAGGAATAATCTTCATCCAACCAGAAACTACAGTTTGAATTGTCAACCAAATCGAATATAGATTACCTGTCACCGTTCACTGCAAATCCAAGAACGATGACCTGGGAGTCCATGTTCTTCCACTTGGACAAGGCTACTCATTCAAGTTCAGACCCAACCTCGCGGGACTGGACAACACCAAATCTACTGGTTCAATATTTTCGACGACAATAGAGATGTAGGAAAATGCACCACATGCAAATGGATCATTCATAAATATAGCATGTGCTTCAAGACCCGAAAAACCCTGGCAAAGAAATTTGCTATAACTATAGAGATAAACAACCAAGCATTATGTAACGAAATATTTTCACATTAGATCTTTGGCATGCAGTTGTTTGCAAATGTTTAAATTCCATCTCAATCAACTATAATTAAATAATATAAAAAAAGACTATAAGTTCTCTCCTCGCTCGACTCTCCCTCTTTTGCATTAATTAGAAGGCATTATATAGTATTTAAGTCATTTTCAATGTTCTAATAAAATGATTGAAAACCATTAACAAATCATCCTATAGTTGAAATATTAATTATTTTTATCATCGAACTCGATCCTCTATATTTAAGGACCCGTGTTCGATCATTCACTAGAAAAGAATGAGGTGTTTTGGTACTTCGTCTTTGTCATCAACTGCAAAACTTAAGGGTCAGTATTTGTAACGATTAAATCAATGTAGATTTAAATATGTAAGGATATGAAACTTGAATTTCATTATATGCTAATTGTGAAAACTTTTGAAACGATTAAGTTTTTGCTGCAAAACTCGAGGGTTGGTACGTGTAACGATTGAATCGATGTAGATTTAAATATTTAAGGATACCAAATCTGAATTACATTATAAAACTATAGTGAAGAGACTGTTGATACAATTAAATGTGTCCTTCCTCATGTGTGTTGATTGATAAACATAGAACAGGAGAAATTTCCTCAAAGAAAAATTTCAATGTCAGGACTAAAGTTGTTCAAAAATGGATAACTTAATGTCAGACCAAACTGTTACATCATAAGTTTCAATGACAAAAGTGTCGAATATTATAAAGTAGGAGACACATTGATCCCAACTAGAGTGTATGAACTAAAGTTACTAGCCATCTGATTAAATATTTCAAAAGTGTTTCATGCACTCAGTACTAATTAAAATAACAAACCTTTTGGTGCCTTGATGTCACAAATATTCTATTTCTAGCTATAAATGATACATGACAATGCGATAGATTTATTTTTATTTCTAAGTTAATCCATATTTTTTCTTATCGTGGCCTAAGCTACTTACTCTATCGAGCAGTTGACTATCTTTACTTGAAAGTATTCTTTCGATGCGTTCAAGTTGATGACTTGATAAAGATCTGACAAAATGATTAATTCCTAACTTCCTAACCCATTACTTATATTATCAAAAACTCTATAATTTGTCAAAAAGAATTATGTATTAGGACTCCTTTCTGAAAATTTGTCTTTGTATATTTATGTATATCTTCTTCTACTCTCTAATTATATACTTGCAGCACTCGTTGTCCACTATGCACGTCCCATGTTTTTAGCACCGATTTCTATGTTTAATGAGTCTTAGACACGTTCTAGAAGTTCTGTATTGCATCGGATCTTTGGCGCACACTCAGCTACCCAATGGATAGTGTTGTACTCTCGACACCTCTTTGAACGTGTAGCTATGCCTCGAGAGATAAATTTTCCTTAGCATTGCTTTTGATTAGGCGTTGAGAGGTCTTCAAGTCATTTGATTCATCTTTTGCTACAATCATGTGATGAACAACGCTAAGAGATCAATGCATTGTACACAGTGAACGCATAACAGGCAAAAAATATAAAGTTCAAGTACATTTGATCCATTTCTTATGTGTTTCTCACCATAATCCTAAGATATGGGTGCATAATTACACATATTTCACATGCTATCAAAGCCAATGTGGAAAGAATGAGAAGAATGGACAAAAGAATTCTCTATAGAAAACCTTGTTGGTTAACGTGTTTGACGGAGAAAAATACTACCCTAAACCTCTTTACTCCTACTGGTAGTTCATCAGCGGGTTCCAAATAGGAGTAGGTCCTTTAAAGTTACCTCATGCCCTAATTTATTATTAGATTTCCTTTCTTAGGGTTTTCTTTTAGTTTTTCTTATAGTAGGCTAATGCAAATTAGGGATAGTTGTCGTTAGAAATTCCTATACAATTTTTGGGCATTTGCCTCTTTTCTTGTCTTCTTTTCTTTTTGCAAGTTTTTTATTCGATATTCTTTTGTTGGTGAAGAGCCAACCACCCCTCGCAAACTTTAACATAACGAAAGGTTTTTTGTTTTCCCTTTTAAGTATTCTCCTTGTTTTGCATGATTGTATGAGTTTAGGGACAATGCATCATTTTCGGTAGGGGTGGGTGTGTGCGCCTTGCTTTCTTTATATTTCTTGCATCATTGTTTGTTTAGGATTGTATGAAATTTTTTTTTTCATTCTTATGTGATTATGAAATCCTAGGAAGCGTTTTGATAACTCTTTATTAGTTTTCGATAAACATGTAAAATTATAGGACATCTTAGAATTCTTCCTTGATTCCTTGTATTCTTCGTGCACTTAAGTCAATATTTGTTTTACACTTAAGACTTATGATAGGTTTATGATGCCCATAAGTTTGCTGTCACCTCAGAAGGTCCAAGTGAAAGATATTAAGTAACCATCATCGAACTTATTAATGTAAGCTTACGTTTTTACCAAACTTATATTTTAGCAAAAGCCTTTTTAATAAAAGAAACTATAAATATTTTTTAAGGGAATTACTCCTCTTTGTTGGGGTTACGAGTAGTCAGAGGCAGTTAGGTAACTCGTGATTTCTTTTACACCGAAAGTGTTCCTTAGGAATGAGTAGCTTAGGCAACCTTGAAAGAAACGTTCCTCGTAGTTGGCTGCCTCTAACTACGAGCAATTGATAGTTTAATTAAACTATTAATTAATTGCAAAATTAATTAATAGTTTAATTAAACTAAACTATTAATTAATTATGCAATTAATTAATTACTAAATTAAATATCTTATATTTAATTTAATTCTGATTTGAATC
>JBBPDJ010000023.1:11163527-11214872 GCA_037974625.1 Cucumis cinereus
GGTTTTTTTTTTAAATCAGAAAAAAGAGAAGAATGAAAATTTTGGTTACTTAGTTGTTGGGTGAATTTACTTACAAATAACCCCCCCCCCCCCCCCCAAAAAAAAAAAAAAAACAAAGGTATTGTAACCAACAAATATATAAGTCCGATTTTGAACCCAAGCCATAATGAAATCCACCCTATTTCTCAAATATTTTCAAAGTACCATTATTTCTCTAATTATTTTTTAAAAATGCTCAACATTTGTCCAAATTTACCATTTAGAAACACATTACCTATTTTTTTATTCCACCAAATTATCATTGGACAAATTTTACTTTTTTTTTTTTAGAATACTTTAATATTATTTTGATGTGAAGGGTGAGAAGGGTGTCAAAAAATAGATGATACTCCTGATGCACGGAAGTATTACCCATATAAAAACATTTGAGCATGGTTGGATCCATTAAATTTTAAAACATACAGTCTGTCTGAGAGATGAACTTAATCTCTCTATTTTGTACAACACTAACACATAAATTTAAGGTTAAAACAAGTTCAAAGTTTGTTTAATTTTAGTGTTAAATGACAAAATTGTTGAGCTTATCCTATGTTACCGATAGACGCTGATAGAAGTGTCTACCATTGATAAAATATGAAATTTTGCTATATTCTGTTTCATTTTTCTATATTCGAAAGTGTCCCTTTGAATTTTATATACTTTTAATAAATCTTAATTTTTCTTTATAAACAATTGCAAAGTAAAATGGATTAGTGCATCAAAACATCTCAATTAGATTAACAGCCCAAACACCCCATCATGATCCACTATAAATCTTAATTTAAGTCTACAACAGCCATGCATTGTTGATTTTTTAAAAATATTTTATTATCTATATCATTTTACTATAAAATGTAAAATTAAAACATTCATGCATTTTATTTTCTTGCATTAAAATTAGTATTACTATTTAATAAATTTTCGTAAAAGTTAATTTTGAGGATTAAACTTAAAATTTATACAAAGAATGAGGACTAAAATTGCACGGTTCAAAGTATAGAAACAAAATTTGGTATTTTAACCTTAATTTAATGATATAAAATATTTTCAATTATAAAATTTAAGCTCTCACGTTTACAAAAGTGTTATAATTTTAATCATTAAACTTATAATAACAATAAAAATTGGACCCGTATATGATAAAAATCGAAACATTAATCTTAATTTGATAAAATTATTGAAAGGGTGGGACGAAGAATCCAACCTCAAATATTAAAATTGATAATACTAATACTTTGTCAATAGAAACAATTTATTCATCTGGATATTTTGCTCTCGTCGTACGACGTGTCGTTTTTGTTTACCAATAAAATCCAATTATTTTTCTTTATATACATTCGATTGATCGTCTCTTACCGTTTCTTCAGCTTGTGGCTGTGTAATTGCCACAATGAGCCTCCTGGCTCTTAGCCGCCATGACTGGATTACGACCACCGCCGTCGTTTCTTCCCTCTCCGGCGAACTGAAAGAGCCTCGGATTCCACCTTTCCGAACTCTCCACCGTTCACCGCCGGCATTCCGGATTCCTTCTTTCTCCTCTACCCGCGTTTCGCCTCCACTCGCAGTTTCCAGCGACATTTTGCATGATGCCGGCGCATCAGCGGCTGTTCTCGTCGGTGCCTACTCGCTTGTTCGCGGATTCGACAATCTCACCCAGCGGAATTTGATTCAGCAGGTTCGTCGTCAAATTCATATTCTCTTCCTCGATTGGATATGCAACTTGTTTTGGTGATAGTATTGAGCCAAGTATATGCGGTCGAGTGGAGATCTGGATAGTACGTTCGCAAATAGTTAATTAGGCAAAACGATAATACATTTTAGTCTGTGCCTTAGAAAGGTATATTTCCATTTCCACAAATGGAAGAGTGATGAATTGTAGTGAATAAATGCATTTCCGGTTTTCCTTTCTCACAATGAAAGCGTGAAACCAAATTTCCTTGGAAGCCGCTAACCTAAATACGGAAATTCTGGCAAGATTCCCTACATTTTGAGTTAATCGAAAACCTTACGCTTCTCGCTTGATTTGGTTGACGAATTTGAGTATAAACAGGAACTGCATGCAATTAGTAATTAGTTCATTGCATTTAGTTAGTAAGAAAACTATGTACAGAACCTGAATCGGGTAATTTTACAAAAACAGAATCATAGTTCCCCATAGCCCCTTTTGAAATGTTTTGGAAGCATTACTGCCAAGGTAACTGATCGGTTTTAAGTATCTTCCTCTTAGATTTGATTTTCTAAGGTTTACGCTTTGGCCCTGTTAATGGATCTGTTCAGGGCCTTTTACTTCTCATTTTCTTTGAAGTTCATTAACATCTAGGTTTCAGTTGATAATCAGATTTTCTTTGATCTACTTCCTCCGGGCCCTGTATTTAATGTTCTGTTTATTGGGTTTCAAGGATGTTGAGTACAATTGTATTGGATGTCAATTTTTTTATAATACCAGCAAGAAATTTGTCGCTCCTCTCCACACATCAACTAATTTTCATTTTATATAAGTAGTTCATTAGTGATTTTGTGGCCATGGAAGAAAATCTTATAGAAAGTATTGTAATATTGCTCTCTTTTGGTAACTGACCTTTAATGAAACAGAATTTGAGCAGAAAACTTGTCCACATATTGTCCGGATTGCTTTTCACAATGTCTTGGCCTATATTCAGGTAATTCTAAGCTTGTTTTCCCTTGCAGAGAAGTTTACTCGCCTCATTTATTTTGCATACCAATGATTTGAATCGGGGTGTTTCTCTTTCTCAACCACTTCAGTTTAACGTTTTGATTCAAGCATAGCACCTCAACGGAGGCTCGGTACTTTGCTTCAATTGTTCCTGCTGTGAATTGCTTGAGGCTTGTTATCAATGGCCTCTCATTAACCAAAGATGAAGGACTTTTGAAATCGCTTACTCGGGAAGGAAAACCAGAGTAAAGTTCCATCTATCTACCACCATCCTTTTCAAAATCCCCAAATTCTTTAAATTATATAACCTCAGTTATAACCCCTTTAATCTAAATCTACAGGGAATTGCTGAGAGGACCTCTATATTATGTTCTAATACTGATTTTGTCAGCTGTTATCTTCTGGCGTGAATCTCCAGTTGGTTTGATCTCATTGGGAATGATGTGTGGAGGAGATGGTAAAATTTTCACCTTTTTAATTATATTCCCATTACTACTTCTATTATTAGAACTGCTAATTTGTGTTGAGTTAACTATAACTGCAGGTATTGCTGATATAATGGGAAGAAAATTTGGGTCCAAAAGGCTTCCTTATAATCAGGAGAAAAGTTGGATTGGTAGCATATCAATGTTCATCTTCGGATTTTGTGTCTCCATTGGGTGAGTTCTTTTTTGCCATCCTTCTCCCCCACCCCATACACACACAAAAAATATCAACGGTGTTGAGCATGATAATAATTTTGAAATTGTTACAAGAAATTGACATAAATAATCATGTTTAGTTTTCACCTTTTACAACTAGTTCGCTATTAGTACACTAGTGAGAAAACTATTGTTGCGAGTTTCCTAAAAGTGTGCTAGTTGTAAAAAATAAAACTAAATAGTTATTTATGAAAATTTCCTAAATTACTACAAAAATGCCTAATGTTTCGAAATGATTTTAAAGGTTTTGGTACTGTGATTTGTGAACATAACTCTGAGAAATAAATGTTTTGTTGCTATATGTGTAGAATGTTGTACTATTACTCAGTTCTTGGATATTTAGAGCTGGATTTGGTAAAGGCAGTGCAAAAAGTTGCTTTAATTTCTCTGGTGGCAACTGTGGTGGAGTCTCTTCCCATTGCAGAAGTTGTAGATGACAATATATCAGTACCACTGGTCAGTATGGCAGCAGCCTTTCTGACTTTCTGTTTTTAATATTTATGGATTTTCCTCATTACATCCCTTTCTTCTCTCTCTCTAATTTCACTTGGATATTTAAAATCATTTTTTTAAAAAAAATTAAATCTAGGCTACATATCTTGGTTAAGGGTAAATGAAGAACGAACTATACTCATAGTTGTAATTACCCTTCGAATTTGAAATAGTAAAAATTTAACTCTCAAATTTGATAATAAAAATTGAACCTTTTAGACTTGTATAATTTCTACCATTATACAAGTTTGAGAGTTTAATTTTAACACTTTATAAGTTTGAAGGATTGATTTTTATAATAAAATTTTTGAATTTATAATTGCACCTGGCAATATGCTTCTAGGTGGGATTTTGTGCTTCGTCCTGTTATTTAAAAATTAGAAATAAATACCTCATTCTTAGAAATATAAGCAAAATTTACCCATGAATTTAAAGGGCGTTTGGCAATTGACATGTAACTGAGTTTGATGGGTAAAAAAAATCACCTACCATTTGAATGCACCAACAATTGAAGATGTTTATCACCTCGTTATTCATCTCTTAACTCACATTTCTCAACTCGTTGTTTATGTTAACTTGTATTTCTCAACTCATTATTTGCGTCAATTCTCCTAATTACTCTCTACTATAATAATTATCAACTCAACTTAACTTCTCAAAAATAACTTCAATCATCCCTAAAGGAAGGTCACGGCAATTACCACTAAGTTATGTTTGTTTTGGTTTGAAAAGATTTTTTTTTTGCCCTTAATTTTGTAATGGTTTAAATTTTAAAATTTTGATATTTGTGTCTATTTAATCTTCTAAATTAGAAATTAAGTTTTTGAGCTCTTGTTATTTTTGTTAAAAAACTCATGGATCAATTAAACAAAACAAAACTATTAGACATAAAATTTAAATATATAACTAAGATTTGTTAATTTTAAAAACATGTGAAGATATAAAGATATCTTAACCTAACATTGAAGCTTATGGACTTATTAAACATTTTTGGAAGCTGGTAAATTAAATAACCGTAAACTTGTGAATTTAAATTATAATTTAGGCTAATTTTTACGAGTTTTTATTGAAATATATTGTTTTTTTTCTTTTTAATTTCATAACAAAATTAAAATATGGTAATGTCATAAATCCTACCTACGCCAAGTCAAAGGGCAGAAAAGACATGTCATAAATCAGCCGAAGTTAGTTGTTGAAGAGATAACATTTGCATTATTTTTAGAAGCATTCTCAGTTTTTGTACGCCATGGGCTACCACAACCACGTAGCTATCGGCATTTTATGTAAAATTGTCAAAAACGATAACGATAGAAATTGAAATCACATTCAATAAAAATTGAATCTTCAAACTTATATCATCAATATAATTTGTGCAATTATGTAAGCTTAAGGGGTTCAATTTTAAAATTTGGATAAATTTGAAAGCTCAATTTTTAATTTTGAAAATTTATTAGGATAATTGTAACTATCATGTACTTTATGGTGGTTTTCGCAATCTGTCTTATACTATGTCTTCTTGTCCCTTTTTATTTATTTATTTATGTAGTTTATTTAAATGTTTATATGTGAAAACAAATTGATACCTAAACTATTTTTAGGGGAAAGAAATAACGCACACATATGTATTTGTAATTATCTTGAATGTTACGAATTCAATCATTTTTTATGATTATTAAGAAAACCAGTCTATTTTAAATATTTCGATTCAATTAGATAATGTTTTACAAAAAATATAGAAACATATCATTAAAAAAATCTCAAACAATTCCATACTATTACAATTTTTTATATCTTGTTATCGTTGGGTTTTTCTATTTTAATTCTCTATATGGTTTTCTTTTCTTTTTAATTCCTTGTTGATGCTGAGATGATAAATGATAATCTTGTTATTCTTATTGAACGGTTAGTACAAGTGTGGAGTGAGTATCGAACTTTCCACCTCTAGAGAGTGCGAGAGAGCAAGACATTTAGGGTTTTAGGACTTATTTTGAGGCTCTTTGCGTACAAACCCCTTCGAAAAGTAACCCTATACTTGTGGCGGTTCTCTATATAATTTCCCAATAATATAGCATCGTCCCATATGCTACAATACATGTCGGCCAAGTGGCCCAACTTTCAACCTAGTCAGCCCATTTTGTATGGCTTGTATTCGGGCCCATCTTAGGCCCAATCAGAATATAAATCAATATTTGTTTATTTTTTAGGAAAATAGTTAAAAATAGCAAAATAAGCCAAATATTTACCCAATCTTTAGTGGTTTTTTTATAGTGTAAATAGTTTGTTTTTTTATTTATTATTATTTATCGAAAGACTTCTTATTTTTATGTTCTTTAATACGTGAATCTAAGAAATATATGTGTATACTTTCTCAAATATATAACCTAAAATACCTTTTAGGGATTTAAAAAAAAAAAAAAAGTGGTCTGCGTTTTCATAATTACATTTAAAATTTAGATAAGTGCGTAGATTTAACCTACAATTTTAAAACGGGTTGGCATTAAAATATTTTATGGGTTTTATCTGAAATATCTTTTGTTGCTGGCAAAATTCATATAATGAGGATACTTACTATAAATTTGTATTTTAAGAACGAGGTCGCGTACAAAACAATTAAAAAAACAAATTGTTGGATGCTTGCCACTATGTCTCCAATGCTCAAGTCAAAATTCAGCAAATGAAGAGTAAGCTAAGTGCATCTTACCTATTTTTGGAGTTATGATCTCTTTTTTTACGTTCCGATGAACCCTAAATTCTCAATTTGAAAGGAATTTGAAAATGCCCAATCTCGATTGACTATAGAGTACGAAGGCTAAAACCATGAGGGGACATAAAGTTGACTCGAGCGAAGGAAAAAAAATTGTCTCGGTTTTGATTGCTAAAGTCGTAGGTGGGCATATTAGATCAATCGACTTAATTTTCTCCCTTATCTTGGTCATTCTCTGGTACCATGCACTACTTTGACACTCACCTGACTATTGTTGTTTCAATTTTAAACATAGTGTTACGCTTTTTCAAACTTGTGACTATTGGTCCAAAATGACCCACAACATCTTTAAACGAGACATTGTTTAAATTGTTATTATTACTTTTGAGAAATCAAGTGATTGTTATTATTCTGATTAATTTGTCAAACATTTAGTAATAGGTGTATCAATCAAATTTAATAGTCACTCTTATAGTTATTATTTAAAAATTAATAGGTGAATTAATAAAAAGAAAACTATTGTAAATAATAAAAGTATTGAAAAAAATTATAAAATATAGAAAAATATAATATTTTGTTGCATTAGTCTATCAATATCACTAATATATACTGATAGAAGTCTATCAATGATAGATCTGAATTTTTTCTATACTTTGTAAATATTTTTGTTCATTTTACTATATTTGAAAATGCTACTTAGTGTAAAAATTATCCATTGTTTATCTCTATAAGTTGGAAAAAAAAAACCGATACCACAAATTTTAGGAGTAAAAGTTAATTTTATACTTGCGCACATTTCTTTTTACAATAGGTAGGAAAGTCAATCATCAAATTTACAAATATGCCAATTAAAGTTTGTCAGCAAATGACAATGTACATCGAAAATAAATGAGTTAAAAATAAGGGAGAAAATGACCTGGTTTTTTTTTATAAAAGTTGTCTAATGACTTTTTGGTGACGTCAACTTTAAAGGAACAAAATAGACTCACGACACGTGAAAAAGTAGACTCACTCTCACCATCTCGCTTGGTGTTACTCTCGCTCAATCTTATCACTTTCTATTGTGCAAAAACATTGTTGCTCTCATTCAAACTTGGTGTCTCGCTAGTGTCACTCTTGATTGGTATTGCTAGCGTCGTTGATGGTCGGTGCTAGTGCTATTCGAGACGTCGTTGGTGTCGTTCAATTCGATTGTTGGGAGCGCGGGGGTGGTGCCAAAGACTTGGAGGAGTCTCATCGGAGAACTCGAAGAAGAAGAAGATTTGTGAGGACTAAGAGAAAGAAAAAAGAAAAGAAAAGAAAACCTAAATCAACGAAGGAGGACGATAGAGTAATTTCATGCCATCATGATATTAACAAAGGGTATTTAACTCTTTTTAAAAGAATTGGATCATTTCACATATTTGGCCATTTAATGTGTCATTTCTACAATTAATTCTTTCCTTTTTTTTATTTTAATTTTGCAAACATATTCCGGAATTAGAATATGGAAACATTAATAAAGTTTTGTCAACACGAAAAGTTGCTTAAGACTACTAATATGTTTTTATGCTGAATCTATATTTTATAGAGAATCAAATACAATCGGAAATTCTATTCACAAGCGGCCCTCCGGTGAATCTGCTCCGACCTCCGCCATTGGGGTCTCCCAATTTTCTTCATATTTCCAAGTCAAAATACGCGATTTCTTCATCTGAATCTGTTCTTTGAAGGAGCATCACCATGTCGTTTCATCGGCTTCGCGATCCGGTTATTGGCCGCGCTCGCTTTCTTCTCCAGGCTCGCCTTGCAGCTTTCCATTCGTCTTCTCCTACCTCCTCCAGATACATTTCGTGGTATGGGTATTAGACTGAATCATTGTTTGATTTTAGTTTCTTGTTGTATGCTCGATCTTCTTGGTTCACGTTGTTTTTAATGTCCACATGACCTGTTTCTTTGTTTCTTCGTGGACTAATGGACTTGGTCATGGTTTGCTGGTGTGGTGGCTGTGAATTTTTTGATATCCTGATTCATTTTGGGCAAATTTTCGTTTGATTGAGTGTGTTGAGATGCCAAATGTCAGTTTGGTTTAATGGTGGAGGAACCGTTGAGGAACAGTTTAAAACATGCTGAATTTGTATGATATCTTGGTAGTCAATGTCACTGCCTCCATGAGATACCCCAAATGTTGGAGCTTCACCCTTCCTTTGATATCTTTCCTTTCATAGCAGAATATCTCTCCAATTCTTCCTGACCATGTGGTTGATTTAGTCTCAGTTCAATTCTTTCTGATTGAGCTATTGTTCCCAGAACGTGTTCCGTTTCCTCTGTGCATTTTTTATTCTCTCTAATAGCTCTTCAACCAAGAACAAGCGTTGGTTTAAACTTTAAAGGTTGTAAGGTTGTGGAGAACAAATTGTTGGTGGAGTCGTAGACTCCAAACTGGAATGAATTGTGTCCATTTTTGAGGCCGTGATATCAAATCTTAAGTATCAGAAAATGGTCAACTCTAGCAAATATTAGAGTATCTGGAAAGCCAACGAAACAACATTCTAAAATACATAACATGTGGGCATATTCAATTAGTTAAAAGTTAAGTTGCTAAAGTGAATGATATCTGTTGGGCAGTATCTTCTAGTCTTCAACTTGGTTTTTCTTTTCATGCACTGGCTTAAATCTTCTTCTTCTTCTTTTCTTTAGAAGTATTCTCTAAAATCAGCAAATGGCAGTACCTTTTTCCGACGCTGAGTGCATCCAAAAATGGGAAATTTTTGTTACTACCGTGAAAATTGATCTATCTTTATGGATATAACTTTGAGTTTGTATAATCATGGTCTTGCAGGTATAGCACCTGGAATGTACAAAGGTTTTCTGCTGGTGATGGCTCCCTCTTTAGGTTGATATCTACTGTTTATAATTGTTTTGTGCTGAAACTAACCCATATAATTATACCAGGCATTGTAGCTGCCATAATCTTTTTACTCTTCACCTTTTTCTCAACATTTTGACTCACCAACTGAAAATAAACGTGATAGGCCTGTGCCCTTTTCTTGTTTCTTCACTGGAGCTTTTGGTCGAGCATTCTATCTAGAGGTTAGCCTTTAAGGGACATAATTTTGACTTGTTTAGTTGAACCGTTCTCTAATCTGTAACCATGTTTTAATTTTCAGCAGTCAGTTGGTATCAGGTTTTTCTCATCCACAGGTATTGCCTATATGTTTGTTGTTCACTTCATTTTCCAGTCCTGAAATGCTTAAAAGTCTATGTTGCAAGAGTGTTGGTATTTACAGCAACAGTTTATTCTCTCTCTAGCTTTCATAACTTTCGGTAGTTTGACATTTTACAGAAGCCGTTAGTTTCATAACTTTCAGTAGTTTGACATTCTACAGAAGCCGTTAATATTTTGCTCACAAGACTGCTAGGATAATGTAAAATGATGAGAAAATTCTAATAATAATCTTGTTGCTTCAATGATTCTTTTGCAGCTCTATGTCGAGAACTTGGGTTGGGGTCATTATCAAAATTGTTCGTAAACCCCTTAGAAATTAAAACCCTAAGAAGCGTGTGCATGCTAAAGTTCATGATGATTGTACACTGATAGAACCCAAACTGCTGAAATAATATTGAAAGTTTAAGAAATACAATATCTCCCATTTTATTCATGACACTTGGATCCTTACTCTCTTGAGTACTCTTACTCAAACCTGAAACCATTATACAATTGCCTCTCTACTCTTGATTTCATGTTATTTTAGCAAGATTTTTTGGATTCTGTTCATTATGTCCATGGATTATCTTCTGACTCTAAGCTGACTATTACTTCAGATTCTTCACATGCTGTCCTTGAAATGCCCGCACTGTCACCTACAATGGTATCTATCAGAAGTTACGAATAGTTAGCAGATTTTTTGGTTGTTGAAGTTTCCCTCAATTGTATCCATTCTTTTTTTTTTCTTTTTTTAAATAGAAACATTTCCTCAATTGTTATCCATTCATTACCAAATAATTTCTGTTTTCCACAGAATCAGGGTAATATTGCCAAATGGAGGAAAAAAGAAGGGGATAAGGTCAGTTTAACATCCTTCTATGGATAAACTTGTGTTATTGATATATCTTTGTATGATTTAGAGACTGACTGATGAAAGTGAAAATTCAGCTTTCATGAGTGAATATCTTTGTTGACATCATTGGCTAATGTCTTCTTAACGTGACAGATAGCTGTTGGCGATGTCCTGTGTGAAATTGAAACCGACAAAGCTACTCTTGAGTTTGAAAGTCTCGAGGAGGGGTAATCTTAGTTATTATAACATTGTTTCAAAAGTTAGACAAATATAGGGGTGAGAATTAGAACCTCGGAATGTATTCATAGTAAGAAAGTAATCCTTGAATAACCCTCAACTACAACAATTGTATAATTATTGTAGATTTCAAACTTCATCATCAGTGAATTCAGAAAATAATCTTTTTTGGTACTTGACCTTGAGACAACTGGGCATGCGTCAAAATTGTTTTTGAATGGTTTATCTCCTGTAGTTTTTATTTTGAAAGTAATCCGTGACTTTTGGTTATGGGCATTCTTCAGGTACTTGGCCAAAATATTGGTTCCCGAGGGTTCCAAAGATGTTCCAGTTGGACAACCGATTGCAATCACGGTAATTGTTTCTATTTCAAAACATGTCAATATTATTATCAAAGCTACCAAATAATTTTGTTTCGTTTGCATCATAACGGGGGTAATCTCTTTAGTGTAATAGATTTGATTAAAAAGTTTGGACGCAAAATATGGTTGAAGTTTTCTCTCCCTAATCATTCTACAACTGTTTGGAAAACCGTTCCTTTGTGAAAATTTGGAAGAGAAAAATTATCTATATCATTTTATTTTTTGTAGTGAAGTTGACTCTTGGTAGAGTGAAACTTAGAGGTTAGAGCTCAATTTTACTAGGTTCATCTCCATTAGGCGCCTTCCTCATATTCTTTTTCAAGTATATCATTTGTAAGTATCTTTTGGTACTTTGAACGACAATAAGATTGTTAGATAGGGTGTTTTTTTGTATTTGTTTTATGGTGATTTCAAGCATACATTTTCAAATATTTTATTTTAAGCATTAATCAATTATGCAGTGTGTTAGGGCTAACACCGCTAACCAATTGCAATATCATCAAGGTTGAGGATCCAGATGATATCAATAGGGTCCTTGCCAATGATGTATCAGGTGCAACTGACGTTAAACAGGAAAAAGATAAGGCCAGCGCACAAGCAAATTCCATAGAGATAAATTCGTCAAAACTTCCCCCTCATATTGTACTCGAAATGCCAGCTTTATCTCCAACTATGGTAATAAATTTGGTTTCCCATTTCTGCTAAGGTTATCAACTTATTATTCCTTCCTCCTGTTGAAATTTGAGATTGCTGGTCACACGTTTCTTTCAGAACCAAGGTAATATTGCTACTTGGAGAAAGAAAGAGGGAGATAAGGTTTGTAATGTGCTTCTCAAGAAGTTTTCTTTAAAATAGGAAGGTTGATGAAATTTCTATTTGTTGTTCCTTGATCGTGCAAAATTTCACTCTACTTTATTCCCTTATTTATCTCACAGATTGAGGTGGGTGATGTAATATGCGAGATAGAGACAGACAAGGCTACCCTTGAATTTGAAAGTCTTGAAGAAGGGTAATATCATTTCATATGATGGGTTTACCTACTTTGAGTAAAGCTCGTGCACATGACTGCGTATAGAAATTTCCAGTGTAGTTTCTAGTTTCAACAGCATACGGATTTTGGGACTTCAAGTAACCATGATTTCATTAGGGTGTCATTAATCCATTATGAATAATCGTTAAAGTATTACCTAACACATTATGTTTCTTAATTTTTTTTAAAAAAAGAAGTATTACCCAACACTCTACTTTGGAAAAATTACACTTTCGATCCTTGGGGTTTGTTACTCCTGAAAAGGATAGGTTTGCCTTCTTCAATTTTAAGCGATTTTTTTTGTAATTTGTCGTAACTGTTTCTTATCTGTTGGTTCATCTTATAATGGCGCTGTTACATATTCTCATTAATAATAAGAGGGGTTTTCTTTCTATAATAAAACGTCTCAAACATAACCTGTAGGTATCTGGCTAAAATACTAGCACCTGAAGGCTCAAAGGATGTGGCTGTTGGAAAGCCGATTGCAATTACAGTAAGTGTTAAAATGGCTGCTCCCTATGACTTAATTTTGCCGTATCTTGAGGATGAATTTATATCCAATGCAATCAAATTATGCTGGTGATTGATGAAGTGTTATTAACATTTTTTACATATTTAATGTATGAGAAATTCTACACATGTTCTTAATATTGTGGACAACTCTCTTCTTGCTGAACCATTATGTAACGTTAAGTTGTCTGTTTGGCAAGGTTGAAGACCCTGCAGATATCGAATCTGTAAAGGGTGCTGTCAGTAGTAGTTCCGGAATTAAAGAGGACAAACCTGCCAATAGTCCTGTTAAAAATGATGTTGGAAAATTAAAAGGAGGAGGTGCTGTTGCAAGAATAAGTCCTGCTGCAAAGTTGTTAATTGCGGAACATGGTCTGGATGCATCATCATTGAAGGCATCAGGTTCTCATGGAACACTGTTGAAAGGGGATGTGCTGGCTGCCATTAAATCAGGGAAAGGCTTGTCAGAAGTTTCTTTGTCCAAAGAGAAAAGATCTCATGAGATCCATGCACAGGCGTCTTCCACGGTCTTATCAGAAACAAAACCGTCAACAAAGCAATCCGATTCTTTTGAAGATTTACCCAATAGTCAAATTCGCAAGGTACACACTTTCATATTTCTTTTGTTTTAGCATAATTCTTTTTTTTAGTACCATGACTGATTTTCCAGAGGCTTTGGCATGCACGATCCACCACAGAGACCAATCAAAAATAGTTTTCTCAAAATAAAAAAAAATAATAATAAAATTTCTTGCAATGCTTTTAACGGGCGTTTGCAATTTTGATTAGATCCAATGATATTTAGAGGAATGTATGGCTTCTGGATCTTGTATATTATCTAGCTTCTTTATTGACATCGTACCTAAATTAAATATATGTTGTAGTAGTTACTTATCCTCTTTAGTTGATGCCTGTCTATCGTCATTATTATCTGGAGTTTTCTAGTTGCACAAGATAATAATATTAACTTTTGTTTTACTTGTTTGCATAAGGATGCAAAGATTCTTTCATGTTTCTCAAGACGTGCATTATAAGATTAAGAAATACAATGGAGTATGAACTGGAGTAATATGGTACATTCAGCTCCAGAATACATTCTTTTGTTAGATGCTATATACAAGCGTTATTATCCAGTAGTAATTCTATGCATGAAGTAATTGGTTGAACTAGGAGTGAAAACATGTCATTGTTATTTCTTTCCTTGCCCTCTCATGTTATTGGCTTAATAATTGTTGTAGTATCTTATAAAATTGTTATTACAACATGGGTTTTTGCAGGTGATCGCTAAAAGATTATTGGAATCAAAACAAAATACACCACACCTATATTTGTCCACAGGTGTTTGGATTTTGGCACTACACATACATCTTTAGAATTCAATTCATCCACTTCTAATGTACTGACCTTTTTTTTCTCTCACTTTTTTCTTTATTTTATTATTATTATTTTTTTGCTATCAGATGTCATATTGGATCCTCTTCTTTCACTTAGAAAAGATCTTAAAGGTTTGGGATCTGGACTATTGCTTGGTTTAATTGGTTTTGTTGGCTTACCCTTTCGGCAACATTTTACCACTTTACAATTTTTTTTAAAATTCTACAGAGAAACATGATGTCAAGGTTTCCGTGAATGATATTGTCATCAAAGCTGTAGCAGTTGCTCTAAGAAATGTTCATGGAGCCAATGGTAACTGCAATTCATCTTGCAAAATGTCATTGGGTGTCAAACATATACAGTACCGTGTGCATGCTTCTGAAACTAAAATGTTCATTGCGTGACAGCGTATTGGGACAATGAGAAAGGAGAAGTTGTTTTCTGTGACTCTATTGACATATCAATTGCAGTTGCTACTGAGAAGGTATATACATATATTTTCCAACATTAGTTATTTATGATCGATAGGCAGGCTGATCACTAAATATTTAAACTGATGTAGGGCTTAATGACTCCAATTGTGAGGAATGCCGATTTGAAGACCATTTCAGCAATTTCTTCAGAGGTACCATCTTTACTTATTTTATTTCGTCAGATTGAGATTTACTAATTGTCATATATTTAGCAGACTGTGTATTCAGTAAAAATGTAAAATTACTTCTACGTTTTGTTTGTTAACTCTTAGTAATATCCATCTGATTTAGGTCAAGGAGTTAGCTGAGAAGGCCCGTGCAGGGAAGCTCAAACCAGATGAATTCCAAGGAGGCACTTTCAGGTGATTATGCATATCAGCTGAGCAAATACAATACACTGATTATAATAGCATGATAATATTATTATCCAACTGTATTTCTCAAACTATGATGTTATTGTGTAGCTCTCATCTAATACAGCTACAACTCAATCCCTCTCCTTTTCCTACTTCTCTATTGCTTAAAGACTTTTTTGGAAGCATCAACGAGTTAACTTACATTTTTGTCCTTTCTGCAGCATATCAAATCTAGGGATGTTCCCAGTGGATAATTTTTGTGCTATAATTAACCCTCCACAGGTAGAGATCATATGGAAACTGATTCTTTTTATTTCATTCTTTTTCCTTCTCTGATCCGTAGTTTCAAATGGTAGGTTTGAATGTCGATCGTTTTTCTTTTTCAGGTTCTTCGAATGAATTCATTCTGTATTTGAAAACGATTGTTTCACATTGCCTGATTTACCTCGTTTTGATGAATGAACTGAATATCAATATGCTATCGTATATACATGTTTCTAAGTTTTATCTTATTAAGATCACTATTGAATTAATATGTATGGTTGGCCACATTGGTTCTCGCTATTAAAGCAAAGTCTAGGTGGACATTTGAAAGTAGCATTGAAGAAATTGTTTATATAAACTATTTAACGAATACTTCTGAATTATCACTGCTTATATTCTTTGCATTCATGATTATTTAGTAAGTGCAGCTTCAAATGTTTGTTCGTTTCAGTATCTGTGTTTCACGTTTTATATATGTGGATAAATCCTTCTACTTTTCCCGGGGGATAAAAATAAAGTATCATTTCTTTAAGGCATTAAGTTAGGCCTCTTGCAGGAAAATATCAAGAATTTGATAAACAGCAGTATTTTGTATGATCTTGTAAGTTTGTTTTCATATCTTTCAGGCTGGAATTCTTGCTGTTGGTAGAGGCAACAAAGTCGTTGAGCCAATAATTGGGGATGATGGTACAAAACTTGTTCCTCATATTTTCAACCATGAAAGTCTTTGATTATTCAAATAACAAGTCAAGTAATCTTGGTTATATACTTTTATCCAGGAATTGAGAGACCTGTGGTGGTCAATAAAATGAATTTGACATTGTCGGCCGACCATCGTGTCTTTGATGGAAAAGTTGGAGGTATCAAAACTGCTGTGGTTTTTCGAGCTTTACTTTACCTCCTCTTTTGTTTTCTCTCGTCTGATGGATGTGAATCTTCTCAAATGTTTTAAACTTGTTGGACTGCCTCACAGTTTTCTAGAATATGAATGATTTTCATCCTTGGTGAACTTTATAGTTACTGTTGTTGAAAACAAACGGAGATAACTTGACCTTGGTAATCACTTTAATATTTCTCCATTTGACCAATTGATAAGAAGAATGGCCCACAAGAACCCCTTAACCTTATTCTGAAAATTAACAGATGAGAGGTGTGGTTTGTTTTTGCTTAATGCTTTGCAAACACAAAATGACCAATGTTGTTATCTAGGGCAGTAGAAATTATTCTCAAAATTAACAGATAAGAGGTGTGTAGTTTCGGCTCTTTGGGTGAACATAACGTCAGCTTTTCAGGGACACCTTCTCTTCTTTTGATAGATTTTTTATTTGGTTCTTACTAATGTGTTAGGGTCCAAATTCTAACGAAATATTCTAGAAGGGGTAAAAAGGAGAGTCCAAGTGAAAATTAGTTAGGGGAGGGGGACCACGGAATTATATGAAAGTGAGTGGTCAAGCGAGTTTATATATAAAATAAGATGATGCTAGTTAGAATATGTTTTTGGTAATTAGTAAAGTAGTCGTGAAAGGAGGGAACCAACTCTCTGTACTCGACTAGGTTGTAAACATTCGGGCGCTCTTACGTTCTATCAATACTATTATTAGTAAGGGATACCTTACATAATGCTTTTAATTGGCGTGAATCTAAGTCTCCTTTTACATGCTGTATTCTATCTTTTTTTCTTCTCTATTGGAGAGATTTCTTGTAACAACCTGTAGGTGCATGAGTTTTCCCTATTTTTCATTCAATGAAATGTTTCTTTATTCAAAAAAAGGAATTATTTTAACAGTTAGATTATGAGAGAGAAAAAGGTTACTAGTTACTAGGAGACATTCAGATTTTTGAATCTACATCTAACAGCCGTTAAGCTGCACTATGACGACCAATTGAATAATTTTATCTTTTTTGCAGGCGAATTCCTCTCAGCTCTTCAAGCAAACTTCAGCAGTATCCAGAGACTGCTATTGTAGAGTTTGTTCAAGTTGAACATTATCAGCAGATGGATTTTGAAACCATCTTTTTTATTCCTCAAAATGTCAAAGTAATTATTGCTTTGATTTTGCCTCTTTTCAGCTTACATAAAGAATTAGTTGTTGGTTCAACTGGCGTCGTCAGTCAAAGAGAACCAAACTTGAAGGTGCCATATTAAGCAACCTTTTCCATCATCCCAAGTATGTCTTTCAAGGAATAATGATGTATAAAATGATGAGTGTTTTGTGTTTCGTCTTCTTGCATAATTGTTGTGTTCTTTAAAAAAATTTGAATAATTTTTTTGGGATGCTTTTGGTACGGCACCAATCTCCATTACATTTCGAAGGAACAAATGAAATTGGCGATTCAAGTCAGTCTCTCTCTCTCATTTTCATTCTCAACCATGAATGAATGACAGCTCTTTTGTTCAGTGTCTGCTGTTCCTGTTTAAACAACGTTGACTTCTAATATCACTGTTGACTAGCAATAGTATTTTTCTTTGTTTCATATATTTGTTAGGGCCCTACTCAGTCTTTAAAGAGCCAAAATAGACCAAATGGTTACAAATCAGCTGTCAAGATTAAATCATAATTTTAATCCTAAAGTTTGAGAGTTTATACATTGTGTTCATAAACTTTGATGTACATTCTTTTTAATTTTATAAATTTTTTAAACACAAAATTGGGTTTTTGGTGGTCCGGTGTGGGGGTTTGTTCTCTCAAATAAGGTTAAGGTTATACACACATCCGAATGGTGTGTGCGTTGTGGAACTAATTTAGAATCTGAAATGCATCCCCATTTTGATTGTAAGAAACGTGCAAGGTGTTGGGATCATGTGTTATCTGCCCACTCGATGAAGATGAACTTGTCTCTTCCTCTGTGTGATTTGTTGATGTTCGTGGCCTCTTCCTTTGGGGAGATTAAGTTTCTTAAGTTTGGTGTGACTTGTTGGGCTTTGTGGGAGGGTCGTAATCGGGCGAATCTTGGACACTCGCTGGCTCCGGTTGATTTCAAAGCCAAATGGGTTATGGGTTTTGTTTATGAGTTGCTTGCTTCGGTTGGTCGGCCCGTTGAGTTGATGGATGGCTATCGTGGTACTCTGGTACGTAGACGAAGAGGTGGGGAGCCAAATCGATCTGGTGGGGGAGATGGGTTCCTCCGTCGGCAGGGTTTTTAAAACTTAATATTGACGCCGCTTGCCATTCGGAAACTTCGTCGATGGGGCTTGGTTCTGTCCTTCGTGATGCCAGTGAAAAGTCATCTTTAATTGAAGGCTTAAAGATGGTTGAGTTGCAGGGAAGATCTCGAGTGGTGGTAGAGATGGATGTCGAATCTGTGGTGAAAAATCTACAGGCCATGGCCTCTATGTTGAAGCTTATGCTTTGATTGCAAAGTTGAGAGTCGTGGATTTAATTGATGTCCCTAGAAATTGTAATAGGATGGTTCATCTTGCTTTTGTTTTGGAGACTTCGCATGTGTGAATTGATATTGTGCCCTCTTGGCTCTCTCATGGTTTTTCTGGTGATTTGTTGTAGTTATTTCTTTCAATATATATATATATATATATATTAGAACTATAATAAATCCACTCCTTACCCAAGCGTCCCTAAAATATAATTCAAGGCTTAAAAGCCAAAGATGGAAAGAAGGTAAAACATGCAAGGACAATACCTCTAAAAGCTGCCTTTTTACAACTCACCAATAATTAGGACATCAAACAAATTGTTACTTCCACAATAACAATCAACAAGGTTCTGGTTTCTAAATGGCAATATCTATACCAACAATATTGCATAATTAAAAAACTTATGATCCATATTTCTTATTATCTTTTCAACATCTCTTCATGGAAGGGTTGAAGGTGTTGATTAAGTCTATTGTGACAATTCATCTATTTGGCACAAATGATGCAACAGCACCTTCCCTTTCCCTTCCAACCTTTCTTCTTCTTCAACGCGGTCCTTTTTCTTTTTCCTTTTTTCTTTTTTTTTTTGGGAAAAATAATAGTTTTGAAAAGAACTTTGAGCTCCATTCCATTCCATCATTGTGGATGCAAGGTAGGATCTGTTTTGAAAGCAAGTGGTTCATACCATTGGGGGCCAAAACCAGCAGCTTTTCTTGCCACTTCGTTGAAAGGTGGCTTCAATGGCCCCCTGAAGTACTTCCTCACAACTTCATGAAACTTGTTAATGGTTTCTTCCTTCTCCATTTCCATTGCATTATCCTCTGCCCCATCATCATCCTCGTCCAACTTACTATCTCTTGACCTCTGGCAAAGATATTTAAACCATTTTATTCCAGCAGCACAATGGGTCACTTCTTCTGGATACACTACTTTCTCCAGCAACTCTGCAGTCTCATTGTCACCTCCATTTCGAAATCGGGAAATGGTTGTGGGAAGCACGTCCAGCCCTCTAGCCTGTTCATACAACCATTTATTCGATAATAGATTCAATTAAAATACGGGAATGAAAGTCCACATACACTTTTAAAAGAGTTTCAAAATTATAGGCGTCCAAGGGGTGTTCGGAGTATTGTAAATGAGATATTTCCCTAGCAACACCTTTCTCAAATACAGACTTTAGTGTTTCTTCTAAATGCATTTGGAAGGACAGGATTTCCCATATTTTTTTAATTACTCCTAAGCAATCAGCCATCGACATAAGTAAATCTATACAGATGGATAATAAAACAAGTTAGTTCTCGGTTTAAACATTATTTTAGACCCCAAAATATCATATGTTGTTCTAATATATTTACACAATGATATATACTAGATATATTAGTCCTTACATGATAGATTCCCATGTAGTAGACTCTGTTCTTTAGTCTCATATGCTATTTCTATCATCAAATTGGAAAATAGAAACAAAATTGACGACTTTAGATTCTTGTCAAACATAATAGAAAAAATAAATGTCAACGTAACCTAAATTGTAAATAGCATAACATGTGCAAAAGTTTAAAGATTAACATATCAACATCAACTCTATCATCTGATCTTATAAATAAATTCATTACTGTACAAAGCTTGTTCCTTAAAGAGAAATGGAACTTAATTGACATCGTCATTACTAGCATATGTGTTAAATCTCATTCTCTTTTACTTCATCATCAGATTAATAAATCAAGCACGCACCTCATGGACACAATGCTCGATTGCCAAGCGTGCTAATAAATCCTTGGAAGTAGCAATAGCAGAATCCCAAAGGCCATCATGCGCAGGTAGTGCTCCATAGAAAGAGCCCAGTTCCTTAAGCCGTGCAGCCAGAAGAGTAAAATGCCTACCTTCATCCTGAGCTACCCTAACGAAATCAGTGAAGAATTCTCTCGGCATTCCTTCTTGTTTTCCAAACCGAGCTATTATGTCCTACGGAATATTAAAACATAGTCAAGGAGACAAGCCCATGAAACGATAGGTTAAAAATTAGATTGATGGAAGTAACCCAGAAATTGAAATCTGCAAGGCAATCGTCTAGAAAACTAGTAAATATTGCGAAAAACGATCTAACACTAGCATATTTTACAGATATTATACACAGGTAAAACGCAAAATAATGACTTCCTTTACTGGATATTCTTTATTGCAATTACCAGCCAGTGTCTCCCAGTTAGGCAATTAAGCGTGCAAATTTTCCATTGTAGAAGAGGGGAAGAGAAATATCAGGCATTCCATAAGACAATCAAAACTTTCAAAATAGATGGGACAACCACAAGAGGGTCTAGGGCTGCACAAAACAGCAGATTAACCATGAACAGAAGAGGAGTTTAGGGTTATGAAAAACCTCCAAAATGAAATAGATGAACTATATAATTAAAGGCGTAGTTGCAAACATACAATTCAAGACAAATCGGAATTAAAAATAAAAAAGATAAAGTACCCACGACAAATCGATCGCCCAACTTTCAGTGTGGACTAGACTATGCACAATAGCCTGCCTACTTTGTAAGCTTCCCGCCTTCCCCAGCTTCGGCATGAGACTTGGCGATACCAACTTGACCTGAACGATTTCGAAGTAAGCATCAACACACAGAATCTTCAAAGCAAAATTGCAATCAACATACAATCTACATTAATATATACACGATGAGATGAGAAAGAAGGCGGATTAATACATCGGAAAGCCTGGCAGGGCGGTCGGGGACGGGAAGATCGGCAGAGGGATCGTAAGGGCTTGAAATGACGCCGTTAAGCCATCGAGAAGCTACGATATCGCCGAGTTCGGCCTTCTCGACGGGATCGGAAGTGTTGAGGACTCGAAGCGCCGCTTCAACCAAGGTCTCGTCTGCCATAGTCTCGTCCTGCCTACCTCTTAAGCTCCCGCCCTTTCTTACATTGATGCAGCTCTAAGAAGCTTTGTCGAAGTGTGATTGTACAAATGAATAAACGTGATAGGCTGGGCTGAAATTGAACTCAGTATTGGGCCTAACATTAGCCCATCTTTACGTTGTAATATGGGCCTCAGCCTAAACCCTAAGAATCAAACTGGGCCGAGATGTACTTATAACGGGTCTTTTTTTCCCCTCCAAATACCAATTTATACCACTCGGAGAAAATCACCCACTATTAATACTATGATCGATTAGCAATTTACATCATTTGAAGGACTATTTTTAAATATAACAAAATGAATTAATATATTTATAAATTATAACAAAATATCACAGTCTATCTATGATATAACAAAATACCGCAATAAACTACTATATGTGTCTATTTGTATCATAATAAATTTAGATAGTCGTCTATTACTTTGTTAAAGTTTGCATTGCCAAAAAAAAAAATTGAGGTAGAATTGTCAGTTTTTACTAAAATGTTCGTTGTCATATTTATGCTTGATAGTTTATGAATCACGTAAGGATATATTTTATTATATAATCTTTTGAATAAAAATTTACTAAAGAGTTACAATTGTAACTGGTTAAAAATCAAGGTTGCAACACTTAAGTTTGAGGTGGTGTTGGAACAAGTACACATAAACAAAACAACAGTAAATAACAACGCCAAATCTCCATAATAGCAACACAGGAAAGAGAACGAGACAAAAAAACATGAGTTACGAACAAACCTTGCAGAACAAAACTTGTTAATGGCTGAGTCGCAGATCATACTTTTTTTAAGACATTTTGTGGCTTTGCTTGATGTGCAAGCAATTCTTAGAAAGATGCAACGTTATTCCTAAGATAAATAGTCCAAATATCATATATCTTGATCGTATCTGCAACAAAACCAATCAGAATACTAACACCTTCGGATTGTGCTCGAACAACTAGAATGGAATGAAGAGAGTGTTTGAAAGGGAATGTAAAACAAAGAGTAAAAATGATTTTAGAATGATTTTAGGTCATTCTCAATTTGAATAGTTGGTTTACAAACGGTCCATATAAACAAACCAAAACATATTTAATTTAATGAATGAAATATTAAAACCATTCATCAATAAATAAATAATTTTTTAAAAATATATAATATGATTATTCCACATCACACCACGACCACGACAGGGTGAGCGCGTGCATATGTCATCGAATCCAATTTTGTCTATCTCCTACACCTCTATGGGATATAATGTTCAAATATATATTTCATAAATCGATACCGCGTTTAAATACCTTTGAAGTTTAAAAATTGTATTAAACACAAAATTAATACCACGTTTGATAAACATTTTTTTTTTGTTTTTAAAATTTAAGCATTCTACATACATGTATAACCTACTTTGTTATATTATTCACTTTTCACCCAATATTTAAAAATTAAGCATAATTTGGAAACCAAAACATAATAGTCCCTAAAAAATTACAATTATAATATAAAATTTAATAAAAATATTGGTTATTTTCAAATACAGCAAAATAAATCAAAATAGACTATCATAATAGATACATATTTTATTATAGTTGTAAATATTTTCACGAGTACCTCCCGTCAAATAATTTATGTAGCATAATTTTTTTTAAAAAAAAAATAATTACACAAACGAAAGTCTTAATCTCATTATTAAGTTTGTAATAAAAAACTATTTAATTTTAAACCATTATTAAGTTAGGGATTTTGGTTTGAAAATGACAATTGTTTTGGAAGAAAAGAAATCGTTGTATTATCCGCCGCTTCATCAACAAAGACAATGACTACTACCAGTATTTGTAGTTGATTGATCGCACTTTCCTTCTTCTTTTTCAGATTACAACAAAAATGGAAGACAACCCAAAATTTGTTGCCATGAAAGAAGACGAGAACACCCCAAAGTCCCCCTTTCCCTGGTTTTCTTTTCTTCCCAAGTTCGACTTCCGATTGCCTTTTCCAGTCAACGGCGGCAAGAAACCGCCGCCTGTGGTGGTTGATGAAGCTCGAAAGACTGACGATGATGCTCGGAAGCCGGAGTTCGTAAAGTTTCCTAAAGCAGAGTTGCCCGTCGCTTCGGTCGAGGCTGAAGCTGATGTTTCCGGGAAGACTTCGAATCCGGCGGTCATCTGGCAGGTTTGTCTTCTCTTTTGTTTTTATGAACTTGCTGCGCTTCTTATTAATATTGCACACAAAGTGTTTGTGAATTTGACTGAACTGGGAATAGCTGTTGACTGTTAAAACATCTCATTGAATGGTGTATTTGAGGGTTAGAGCATGTTTGATTTTTCTTGCCCTTTGTTTGCCTTTTCTGTGGTTATGTTTTCAGCTTTTGGCTACCTAGTTTCTCTCCTTTATCCATTGTTGATTAGTTTAAAACTTTAGATGATAGCTTGGCAATCAATGGATGGATAGTACTCTATGATGTTTGGAAGCATGCAAGGATTTCTCTCATGTACTAATGCAAATAGAGATCTAAACCTCAGGTGGCATTAGGTTGAGTTTCCCAATAATTCCAATACACTACTGAAATCTTTTGATAGCTTTTAGGGTATAAAGAATTTTCAATGTTCATAGGACATAGATAGAACAGAAAGGAATCTGGAGGCCTAAATGCAACATGGAAAATTGTAGGGGTGAGACCAAACAGACCAAAACTGACAAAACAGACGTGGATCAGTCGATTTTAGGAAACATATTTCCAACCGATTGACCGAATATAATGATAGGGGAAAAACATAAATTGTTTCACCTACTATATCATTATTTCAGTAACACAACTAGCTGCTATCAGGTTATCAATGTGTTCTATTTCTTCAGATTTAATTTCCCTTTCTATTTCTAATAATTGAGAACTTGAAAGCCAGTGTTAGGAAGTTGTCAAAATTGAAAAAGAAAGGTGGATAAAATATCTCTAGGAGAGCAAAGTGATCGGAGCAATTGATAGTAAGAAGGATCAAAAGAAGAGCAATCCTGATATATATTCGAAGGACCCAACCAAATATGTTATGTGCTATTAGTTTCAATTTATATTCACATACTATACTTTGCTGTGAACGAGCTATTTAAAAGTTAAAATAGATCGAGAGATAAAGGAAGTATGGAAGTGAACTGGGGCCACTAAACTTTGTTGGTATATTCGTAAACTGAGGGATTGTAAAGTTATTACTATACCGGTGTTGTGTTTATAAAGTAGAGAACCCCATTATTGTCAGCATCTACTTTGAAGATTCTTGGTTAAATTCCAAATTCAAATTACAATTTCAGTCCCTGAACTTTCAACTTTGTCTCATTGGTCCAGGAACTTTTAAAGTATAACATATCCTTGATTTTCAATTATGTTTCAATGTGATTGACCTTTAAAAATATCAAATTGGTCTTTCAACTTTCAGATTTGTATTCAAAGTTCATATAATATTAAAAAAGAAAAAATTAAAGCTAATTGATCTAATTAATATAAATTGAATATTACGTGTAATGAGACTAAATTGTAACTGATGTTTAGTCTCTTGCCTTGCTATCATTGTTGAAGTTTGAGCTTCTATGACTTCTTGCTTATAGCATGAATCATTTCATTTGTATTAGGTGTATGCCCTGGGCGGGTTTTTAATATTGAGTTGGGCATGGGCAAGATGGAAGGAGAGAAGGCCCCAAAGACGTTCAAATGATGACGATGAGGACAACGACTCCAGTGATGCCTAGTTATGTGTTTGCCTTTGAACAGCCCTTAATAAATGTTGAAGTTACATTCTTAGTGCTAGAATCAATCTCGAGTTTATACCGGTTATTTGTAAATTCGAGTTAAATCAGTCATTTCCTAACCCCTTGTCAATCCTTGCAAATGATCTTAATATGAAATTAAACCCGTCTCCATGAGTGTTATCTAATGCAAAAGCAACGTCATTTAAAGTTAATAAGAGGCTTCCTGCTTGCAGAAATAACGCTTAAAACTTTATATGTTGAAACCTTTGACATCATTCGTTGTTTTACCACATGCATACATTAACATATACATAAAAACATATACATAAAGTTTAAGAGGTTATGAGCACAAATAGGCAATGAACTGAAAGCCAGCATTAGTTTATTACTATTGGTAATCATAAAAGAATGATACATCTTGGGTAAAACATGTACAGAAACCAAATTTATGAAGAAAACCAATCAGTTTCTGACAAGCTATCAAGAAAACTTGTGACTAACTAAACCAACTTTTCCTTGTAGCCCTGAACAAGTGTGGTAGTTTTGATTTACCAGCTATCTCAACATTCTATGTACACCATCCTGAGACCCTTTCCTAATAACTGGGGTCTGCGATATGCAACTGCTACCTCATATAACTTAATGTTATATCCTTCGTAAGAGCACGGAGAAAATCCGGTTCATATTGTTAGTTTGACTTGGAAACCAAGTGCAAAAGTAGTTCACTCTGGCTTGAAATAACCATCATATATGGATAGTTGATCAAATGCATCGAAATTTGCCTTCATTCCAATAAATTGGCTACCCAAATGAGCACAACCAGCATCAGGCCACCGACACCCTCCATCCCGAGTGCGTAATGGGCAAAGAGCTTCACAGATGTGACTGAGGGGGTTACTTGGCACATCATCTGCTGTAACTGTTATAGAAAGGGAGAGGTCATTCTCCTCACTAGGGGATGGCAGTGAACGATGAGAAGTTCTTCTTGAAGCAGGATGACTTTTCTGGTTGGATTTTTTCATCAGGTCGCCATCAATGTCAACGGTACAATAACCATTACTAGAGACTTGAACCTTGCAACCTAGAGACTGAATTGCTCTCTTTATGGCTTCACATTCTTTGCTTGCACTTTTTGCAACATTCCTAGCTGATATACTTAACTGTTTCTCGTTTTGCAACTCTGATTTTAATGATTCCATGGCAGCTGTCATCTCCTGGGCTCTTCTCTCAGCTATTTCTTTGTCCTATTAGGCATTTTATGGTACGCAAGAATCAATCAGGCTGACATCGAGTACAACAAAACATTGAAACATAAACAACGCCCAACATAAAATAACTTTTTGAAAACATCAGCTTCACCAACTATATATGAACCGAATTTTTAAATGGTTATAGAAAGACACGTTCCCTTTTCGGTTTTGGCTAGTGTTCATTTGCTCCATAATATTCAGATTAAAGTAGAAGCATATAATATCAGCATTCCAGTTACTATAGAACTACTTCAATGAAGCCAGAGGGAAATGTGCATTGCAACAGGAGACCATATAGTTTTGTAAGTTCCTTGGCTTGGGAGTTGGAATTCTTCAACTATCCCCCCTCTTTTTGTAATTCCATTCCATCAAACAGAACAGCATAAAAAATGAAAACAATTATTTCTCATGCAGAAACTCCAAGGTAATTTTTAAAAACAGTTCATAAAAAAAACTGCAGCTGTTTTTTCTTGTTTTCTTTAAAGTGTTAACTGTCCCTGCTTTTGGAACTAAGAAGGATAAAAGATAAATTTTGTGCAAACCAATTTGAAAAAGAGTTGTTGTTGTTTTTAAACCAAAAAAAAAAAAAGTTAGAAAATACAACCAACCAATGAGTTAAATTTCTTCAATGACTGTTTCCAGAGTCCGGGACTTTTATTCATGATCCAAGTACGAGAAAGGAATTGTACCTTCTGCATGTCAGATAACTTTATAGCCATTTTCCTGCATCTGACTTCAAGTTCCCCGGCTTGGGATTCTTTTGGGCAAGCCCAACGAAGATGGAACTGTGGCCAGAGAGTTGGAGCTAGAGCTGCTGCAGGAGGTAAGAGAGCACCTTCATGTTTGGCAGGAATCGTTGGATCATAGAAAAGGTTATAATGCACATGTGAACTTCCTTCCGAGGCTCGTAAATCGGCTAAATATGCCCATAGACAGCCGCAAACTTCAGAAACTGCACATTGCTGACGCTCCTTCTCACTGAGACATCAGAAAACAATCATTCACCAAGTTCCTCCAACAAGTGGTATTATTAGCATCTAACAATTTAAGGTCATCAGTGTAAGGAATGGATAACATAGGCCTGTTTGGTAGCATTCGTTTTTCCTATATCTAGTTAACAAAAAATAGATCCAATAATATTTTAACTTCAAGTTCATTTTTCATACACTGTTTCATAAAGAATTTAGTTTTGAAATTGTTGTTCTTAGCATTTGGTTCATGAATGACCCATCAAGTATAGGGATAACAATAATAATGATGACGTTTAAGGATCACTTTCGAAACATTTAAGTGAAACTTTTGTTTTGTTTAGTTTTTATTTTAATAATTTAAAATTGTAGAGAATATAAAACAAGGAAGGGCTATCAAATCCTTCTTGTTACACTTTCTTTGGAAGGAAATTAGCAAAGTGACGACAACTAGAGAACGAGAATTGAGATATTTTCAAATAGACTCCTGCTATCAATTTTACATCTCCATTTACACAGGAAAGAGAACTATTCCAAGATATATACTGTCTTAATGGTTCTAGTAATGCAATAATGATCTTTATCTAGAGATATTGGTTAACCACGAAAATTATAGTGGAATGCAGGACAACAAAGGATCGATCTAATCAAAGAAAATTACCAATTGCATAAGAAGTTCCCAAAGCGACAGGAAAGCATACAATCCAACAGATCCACAAGGAATGCCTAATAGAAAATGCCAAACTGGTCAGCATGTTAAATTGTTAATCAAGTAGATAAAAAAAAAAAAAAATTGTTAATCAAGTTATGCCTGTAAAGAGTGAAGAATAATTTCCTCACAAAAGAAAGAGAAATAAAAACTGTTTCAAGTTAAAAGTCAAGCTGCACCTAGAAGTTTACTTACTGAAGAGAACTCAAAAGCAAAGGGATACATGCGCAGAAGTTGTGAAACACAATCAACCCACTGCAAATAATTAAGTAGTATTCTGTTAACAGGTAACACAATTTTGCGCATCAAGAATAAAAATGCCACTATATCTACATTGTTAATCACGTGAAGATATCCCAAAATAATCACACAATATTTCACACAGATTATATTCAAAGAACAACAAACCTGTAAAAATATGGGAGAACAGTTGTTTGATGTTTGTGCATGAGGCGGAGTGGAAGCTTGAGATATGAATGCTCCAGATGACTGACGCATAGGTGAAGAAGAAAAACTTCCAGTTGAAGACTGCCTAGATAGTTCATATGGCATGTTACCACTTCCCGATATGGTTGGCATGCCAGACCGATCTGAGAAAGGATGACCAAATGCTAGCCAATCCTTTTCAACCAGTGCCTGCGTGAGGATACACATTAAAATCAGACCGATGACTAAACATATCTGACAGCTACGGATAAATGGGAGCCATTGATAATTCCAGGGATAGGATAAAGAGTCATTCATGTTTATAAAGAGAGATGAAATCTTATCCGAATAAACCAAATCAATTAAAGTAAAATAATGGGGAAAGATGAGGAAACTTATCTGACATTAAAAAAGATGAAGAAAAAAGATGTATACTACAATTTTAGATAAATCAGAGTGAAGAAAAAAAAGTACCCAAAGAGGTCTACAATGTCCAGCAGAATACCTGAAATCCAGCGAATGTCCGATAATATGGATCAAGCAGTAAGCTAGCAAGTGAAACTAGTTGTGTTGTTCTGTCCCAGCCATCACTATGCAAACAAAGACACAAGAAGATGGAAAGGTAATCTTTTGAACATTTCACACAGCATAAGTTCCAAACCAAAATAACAACAATAATATATGTGCATAATTTGTCACAGCTACAAATTAAAAGATAAAGAGATCAATTATTTCATACCTGCAATGAACTAGCACCGTTGCTCTTTCCAAAGCAACACGTGCAGCAATCCATGCTGAACCAGCCAGGACGCTTTGAACATGGATTAACCAACCACTATCTCCCAGAGTTGATACAGATGCAGACATGCTACTAAGATTACCCCCACCCCAAGTCCATCCACCATGTCTCTGCGGATGCATGTGGAGAGTGAGTTTCTTTAAAACAAAATTAAGACTAGGGAGGGAGACAGCTTCAAATGCAAGCTTAAAATTTTTTCCATTATTAGTTACTCTACCTTTGGCCATGTTTACATCTACATTTTCAAGTTTATCTGAGGGAAAAAGATGAATCTGAAGTTGTTTAAAATTATCATGAAGTGGATCTGATGGAGGCATGCTCATGCCTCTAATGTTTTATGTTGATTGGAGGAAAGAAAAAGAAAAAAAGAAAAAAAGAAAAAAAAGAAGTTGAATGTCTAAGGAGTTAAACATATGAATATCAAAGGAGGAGTGAGAGAGGACTGAGGAGAGAAAATAATGACAGTTTACCAAGAATGATGACAGAGGAAGAGGGAAATTTTCTAAAAGACCAAAATAAAATGGGTCAGCCGAAAAATACTAACCAAGAATGATGACATTCCATCAGATGATTTTTCACCATGTGTATCCAAGTACTCTCTTAGCCGAGTAAGGCTTTCCCTCATTGCATGTATGTTGTCAATCCCAAAAAAGACTATCTATTGAGGAAAAGAAAAGCAATTCAACGTTAGTCAAATACCCAATAATAAAATTGTAAAAAGAGAACAAATCAGACCTCGGAGGCTCAAACTAACCTCAGATCTTTTTCTTCCTTTCTTTCTCTTTTTGATGAGAAACAGTTAGAAACTAACCTCAGATTGAAAATAATTTGATGAAGACTCTGAGCCACCTCCCATGGCTCCATTTGCTAAAGCATTTTTTCTAGGCCTTGCATCAGCTATATAAAGCTTCCTAAAGCATCATTTACAAATAAAAATGAACAAATAAATAAACAACACTCTGCTGCGCTTGCTCTTAACTTGATGAATGAAAAATAAGAACAGAGAGAATTCAACAACACTCTTTTGGTGCTTAGAGCAAGGAGAGTATAGTCTATACCTGTTCCTTTTTATATATTTCAAATCTTTTCTTTTTTGGAATAATTTATAGATCAAAAGGAGAAATGTCAAAAAGGAGACAAGGTACCACCAAAAGGATTGAGATACAATTGCTACAGATTGTAATTAAAAAAGATAAAATATATTTTAGAAGGAGGCACCGATTCCTTCTCTATTATTCAATAAAATCATACTGAGGGAGTAAAGAACGAAGGTAAGTTTGCTCTCTCCTCTCCCATCCTCCTTCATTTCTCTCTCCTCCACGGTTTTCCTTCTTCTCCAATTAGTAGTTTCCGGCAGCCTCCATCTTTCCATTCAGACAGGTCCAAGGCCTTTTTGAGCTACTCCTCAGTTCGCAAGATAAAACATGGAAGTTCAGAGTAGCAAGATTATCGGCTCCTATTTCTGCATTTGGTTTGAAGAGGGTAAGTTCTTCGTGGAAGACATGGAATACAAAAAATCCTTGCCATTATCCAAGTCCCACTGAGACTGGTTCATGGATTGAATTTTGTAGCTTCTTCAAGGGCAGAGTACCTCTTTCTTCATTCGGAGAGCTAAGGATGATGCTAGGGTCGTTAAGATTACTAAAGCTTTTGACGATACAGAATGGGTAATGAGATGTATTGTTTGGCCTGAAATTGGTGGACGTTTTTTCATACATATAGCAATGGGACCAAAGCTACAGGGGTGGGTATCCTTCGTTGATATGCTTAAAGGCTTTCCCCTCAGATCAGCGAGTAACAAAGACTTGAAGTTGAAGAGAATTGAGATGACAGATTTGCCGGCTTTGCCTACGAAAGCCATCAAAATTAACTTGATGGATTATCAGAAAAAGGACAAGAATGCTACAACTCAGCAGGCCCCTCTTTCATCACCAGTAAAACAGAGTGTTACTCAAAATCAAGGATTTCACTCTTGTTGAGTTCATAAGAACAGCGAGGTGCTCATGGAAGACTTCAGCAGTCTGTGGGTCATTGCTCGTTTGTTCGCATTTAATGATTGGAAGGACATTGCAAAAATTTTGGAGAAACATTCTCATTCGAAAATTTCCATCAATCCATTGTATGCGGATAAAGATTTAGTCAGATCCTCCCTATGCAACTTTGAAGAGTGAGTTGAGAATCCAAGTAAATGGCAGAGGTTTGGGCCATTTCATCTCCTGGAAAACTGGAATAGCTTCAAACACAGTCGACCAGAAGTAGTTAAAGAATATGGTGGCTGGATTTCTATAAAAAACTTTTGGAGTACTGATGTTTTTAAGGTTACTGGAGCATATTTTGGCGGCCTTGAAAGTATTTCTTTAGAAACTTTGAATATGATTAACTGTTCGGAAGCTAAAATCAAGGTTAGTCAAAACCTGTGCAGATTTTTGCCAGCAACAGTCGAGTTAAGAGACAACGAAGTGCTGGAAGATCCTAAGGCCATTGAAGGAGCTCTGTTCTTAAAGACTTCACTAATCCAATTGATTTAGTGAGACTAAATCAAGTTCTTTTAAATGAAGGGGAAGATATGAACATTACCTTCGACACTTTTGAAACCAGAATTCTCAAGGAATCCCTTCGAGGCTTTGAAAGAAAAGGAGGATCATGGAGTGTCGGGTGAGTTTTCATTTCCTTTTCGCCGAAAAATTGATATTGGCGACAAAAAGTCGATGAAGAGGAGCAGCAACCAGTCGTGAATTCCGCTGAGGAAGTTGAGAAGAATTCAAGTTTTAATAAGGTGGTTAAACAGGATTTCAAATCTAATTCGGGTGTTTCTCTCAAGAAGGAAGTCCAAAAGGCAAGTGGGCACATCTCAACCAATCCAAACTCATTTAGCAGCAAGCCGTTGTCCCCTGTTTCTTCTGATCAATTAGCCACCTTCAGCTGCAATCTCAGAGACCAAAAAAGACCACGACGGTAAGGGAACAAGCAACTCTTTTTCTTTTCATTCAACTTCTTCTTCAGCCATCTCTTCGTTCAGAATTGGGGGCAGAGCAGGGGTCAAACAGAATTCTAAAACACAGAAAGTAGTGCATCCTTTCAAATCTTTCCCAAAGCTTTTGTTAGAAGAAGGAGAAGGAAGGTGATAGCCAAGAAGAAAACTTCCAAGACAAAGTTGATTTCAGAGTCTAACCCAGATTTTTTAGAAGAAATTTGCACACAGATTCAAGCTCCCAGCCAAAGTAACAGATCAGAGGCCCAAAATCTCTCTCTCCTCAATTTAAGACTCCTTTTTATCATTGCCCACCGCTAAGGCGAATCTTCAAAGAGGAACTCCAGTCCACACTCCAATTGCTCCATCTCAGAAGAAAGGAAAGGCTGATTTTGCCTCCCCATTCCATGTAAGCAGTGAGAAAATTAACCAGTTTGAGAAGCCAGCTGAATTAGAGAAGCAGAGATCAAAGGAACCAATAGAAGTTGATTTTGAATGCTCTGTTTCAGTGTGAAGAAGAACCGAAAGTTGAACAAGCAGCATTGGCAATTTTGTGAAGTACCAGTCAATCTGAAGTCATTGGTAACTGAATGTAACTTGGTTTCTTGAGATAAATTTTGTTAGTGAGAGGATATTGGAGTTTAGTGCACTGTAATCTTAAGTCAGGTTCCAGCAACAAACTTTTAGACTCTGTACTTCTTTTTAGTTGGTTTAGGTTTTCTTCTCTTCTCTTGCTCTCATGTAATTATTTTCCCCTACAGTGCAGCCCTTGAATTTCCGATTATATATGTCATGGGGAAAAAAGTAATGCTGCAGAAACCTTTCAAACCACAAGCTAAAAGGGCAAACTTTAAATTTAAAAATAGTTGCTATCCATAGAAAAAGAACATTGATACACTCACCTACGTGATGACCCTTGAACACCAGCAAGATTCGAGCAAAGTGCAGCAACAAGCTTTTCATCAGTATTACTGCAACATGCATAGAAATGCATCAACTTAGTGACCTAATGTCCTATCAATCCATACCTAAACATATGCACCAACATTAGAGACAAAGCATACACCAAAAATTGAACCTCACACCTATTCCCCACCCTCATAGCCTTACCGTTAAAGATTTTAAGCTTCCTCTCACCTCACTACCAAAGGTTTACGCTAGACCATATGATATTACCTTCTCATATTCATCATAAGACCAACTAAAGGTTGAGATGAACGTGCAAGTACAGCTCCAGTGCCTAAGAGTTTTCATCAATATTAGATATATAAGTCTGGCCAAGAATAGGAATAAGAATCTTAGCTTCATGTTGTACCAGGATTGCACCACGAAACAACAGGCAAACGACATCTAGCACGAAAGGTAGAAGCCTGCAACATCTCTTCATCACTAGCAGCATAACCACAAAATTAGTTGCTTCAATAACTAAAAACAATAATCTATTATGAGCATTACATGAACCTCCAAAAAAAAGAGTAGAAATTTAGGCATTGCATTAGTCTCTAAAAGATATGCCTAAATTTCTAAAAGAAAGATCAAACTTGACTCTATATATCTCAACGAAACAAAAATTGAGTGCTGGAAAATCTTGGATCAAAAAGTAATACCTAAAGTGTTTAGGAACAACCAATGCAAATGGATAGCTCTGACACAGAGTATAATTGGAATTGATTTTAGTTATTCTCCACAATTCATTGGACAATGTAAATGATCCATCTTCAATCATGCTCATTGATGCATGTAGGGAACTCTTTCCAAGAAGCCGAAAATACTCATTTAGCAAACGAACTTTTGGGTCTGTATTACTGTACTTGGATGGCCCGCACTGGAATGCATATAGATCCCATATTCTTGCCGGTTTCATACACCTCAATAATTCATCATATACTTTACGCCTCTGTAAATTGCAATAACCATACAGATCTCAGGTTACGTAAAATACAATATGCAATATATTAGAACTTTTCTTCCATGCTGGATAAAAACATGTCAAGCAATTATATATTTTGCAAATAAATACTATGGTATGATCATAAATTATGATAGTTTCAGAAAGCTTTTAACGCCATTGATTTTAAAATTTATGTGATCTTCGAAAAGACAACAGGAAAGTTTTTAGACTAGGAGTTCCAATAAAGAAATAAGCAAAGATGGAAAGAAGCACAAAATCTAATTCTAAAGGTTTTTTCTAACTATGGCATGACACAGATCTTTACCAGTTGGGAGTCTTTCTTTAAACCCTTTGGAATTGTGACATGATACCAATCTCATCATATTCTCTTTTGATAATGAAAGTTTCAATTCTTATCCCAAAAAAAATCACAAAATGGCTCGTCAGTTATAGAAAAGAGAAACCGGCAGAACACTGGTAAAGTCTTTCAAGTTAGCAGCCCAAGTAGCTATGAACCTACTCTCCCCACCTATCAATCCAATCCCAAAATTATTGTTTTGTTTTTCTGAATACTAGCTATGCAAATATCCTACCTCATGGTAAAAGTAGATTTGTTCCACATGGTCTTGCTCCTGACTTTCTAGTGACCAGTGGGGCCAGCCACAATGAGTGTGACTACAAATAAGTTGAAACCCATATTAACTTTTTACAAGCCAGTGCCAAATCGATTGTCAAATAAGCTCAATGGAACATATCAAATTAAGATTAAATAGTAAATAAATTCTTAAAAAGTCAATGTATCCAAATTAATAAATAAAAGATTGTTTTTCTTTCTTTAATGCGGAAATATGCCGATTCATCAATTCAGTGGTAAGAGTGGAACAAATATTATCAACCCATAAAGTCACCCAAAAATGCACTCCAAGTCAGATAAGCTAAAATGGGGAGAGGGAGGGAATTATCTTAGGACTAAGATGATCAATTAGGAAAAATCTAACCTGCAACAGATCTCAGTTTATGTTATATTGGCTTAATAAAAATTATATATACATAATGCAGTACATTAGTACTCTTCTTTTTCGTGCCAAATAGAACATAAAAATATGCAAACACATTGTAGGTTAAAATACCACTTTAGTCCCTATACTTTGAAATTTGTTTAATTTTAATCTATATACTTTAATAAATCTTAGATTTAGTACTTCAAAGTTAATTTTTTTTCGAATTTGATTAAATAATAACAATAGTTTTCATACAAGAAAATACAATATGTATCAAAATTTATAGTAACAATGCTAATAGACAACAATTTATTTTTTATTTTTGAAAATATCAACATTAAATTAACAACAGTGGGGACTAAATTTAAGGAATATTAAGAGGTTGTTTAGGGGACCATAATGGAATGGGTTTACAATGTAATGTTTGGATTGACCGTTTTAGGCCCAATTTGTAATATCAAACTATTCCATTCTCACAGTTTTCAACTCAACCCTCTTTTCCTCTGTTTTCACGCTTCACGATTCCACATCCATCCCACCCTCGATTTCTCACGCATTCCAACACCCTCAAATTCCTAGTAATCCTGATTACGTTCAAGCCTCTAAACAGCCCCATAAAGTACATTGATTAAAATTGAATAGTTAAAAGAACAAGGACTAGAATTGAATAAACTTCAAAATATATAGACCAAATTAATATTTTAACCTATATTCTATATTTTATATAACTATTATAGTAATCTATGTAGCACAGACACTCCATTTTAAAGGGAGTGTCCATGTCAAACATGGATACGTCCAAACACGCTCTAGACACGTCTAATAAGCAAATTTTTGTGTTGTAGATAGAACAACAAAGAGAGACGAAATCGATCTTGAGCCCGAGGAGACTTGCTAATAAATTACACAACAACAAACTGCAAAGAATCTTTGAGCTTTTGAACGAGAGGAAACCATACTTTCACTTGGCGGGAGAGGATGAAAGCGAACAATCAACTTTACCGAAACATCGATACTAACATATGATGCCCAACAAAAGCATTAAGGAGTGAAGAGGTTACGCCAAGGAAATAACAACCACCCTTTCTGAAAAACTTCACTAAGATGAAAACCAAGGGCTGCTAAAGAAGTTTAATGATGAAACTGTTGGAGAAAAATCTTGAGCTCAACTTCTTCAAAGAATTTGTAGGGGAAACTAGAAACTGCATCTGTCAAACCTCACGAAGTAGCAGATTATAGAAACAAAAAGTGACTGAAGTCGAGTCTCAAACGAAAACAAGATTGCATTTTTCTACTATTGACTTTAGATGGGTTGGAATATCGCAATGCTTAAATTAACATTAGTTGTGGAGTTGACTTCACAACTCTCTTTCCTTGCCCAAAACACCCCTTAAGGTATCAACAATCTCATTTGTTAAGCACCTCACATATTGTTAGAATGAGTGGAACAATATTGAACTTATGAACACTCTTTGTACATTGTTTTAGTGTCGATATGATTAAATTCACCATAACTTATCGATTTAAGATTTGGATCAATCGATGGTTTAACATGATATAAGAGCGCGTGCACCACAAAGAGGCATTCAGTCCAAAAACAAAAATTTGAAGCCAATCCAAGAATGGTGAACGCAACGAGACACTATTTTGAGGGAATCAATATTGATTTTCACTTGTTGGGTCTTCAACAAATTTTAAAACAAACATATCATCTAGTTGGCCAGCTTTCATCTCTTCCCCTTTCTGATTCAAGTGGTCAAGTGTTTCAGATCAAGCCTCAAAAGTGCTGCAACTATCTTCCTCCCTTGTACTCACATAGGGATGGTGCTATTTACTTTATTATTCCTTTGGTTTGTTTGTATTGTTAAAACATTCGGGACTGTTTTTGGGCTTCAGTTAGCTTTTTATTTTATAGTTTTGTAATTATGTCATTGGCTATGATGAGGGAACTAAGAAGGTGTTAACCTAGTTGAGATGCCGAGCCCACTGATCCCCTTCTCTCCCTCTCTTTCTTTTTTGGCTTCTTTACTCTTCTCATTGTATATCTTGTACTTTGAGTTTTAATTAACAAAGAAGCTTGTCTCCGTTTAAAGAAAAAAACAAATTTTAAAGCAAACAAGTGAGGAGTAATATTAAAGTGTTTGATATAATTAAATTTACCCTAACCCATCAACAACTAAAATTTCCAGATCTTTTACTTAGTCAATGAGGACACTCTAAACCTATTTCATAATCTCCTGTCCTTAAGTAGTCTTTAATCACTGTTCCTCGCAGCATCTAAAGTCAAAACACGGGCAAACCACCAATTTGCTCAACATACTCCTGGCATAGACTGAGAAGGACCCACAAGCGGATTGTATAGAAGTTTCTCATATCGATTTTGTTTAAAAATAAATGACGGGGGTCATACCAAGCCTAAAATCTGTGATGAAGGGCAGAAATCAACTCATAGGAACTTGGTCAAGAGTAAGGATTTGCAGCTTTTCTTTTGGAGAGATCAGAACCCTCCATGTGCATAGGCTTTCTAACCTTCCCCACTTAACATATAGTGTTTCTTCCCTAGATTTAATATATCTGTAGTAATTAAATGAACTGCTCATAATGCCAACATGGGGAACCTGCCCAAATCACTAATGTCTGCAAGATAATACTATTTGGAATAAATTAAATCATGAACAGGTTTATAAAAATGAAGCCTAAGGAGGTATTTGGTGTAATGAGTGCAATAGCGAGGAGTAAGGAGTAGTGAAGCCTAGGAGTTGTGAACTCCTGATCCATAATGTGAAGAGTTGACCAGATATAAAATGGCTATTTTTAGTAGTGGGATCCACCCAACTCCTTGAGCCAAACAAGGAGTGGAGTTTCCCACTCCTACTTCCCAAGTCCTTGGGCCGACTACAATTTCACAAGAAAGGCCTGGAAGTACACACCTGTTTTGTTCTTGGACGGAAACCAAAGACAATAATTCTCATGTCTTTTCCTGCAATAGACAAAGGAGGAAGAAAACTTTTAACTGTTGCATTCAGCTAGTATCCTACATACATAGAATATATCAAATAAATAAATAAGAAATAAAAGAAAAAGAACTAGATCACAAACAACATATGAAGCCATCATTTCATCTATTATAAGTTTACAACTATTTCAACCAAAAATAAACTGACATATTAGGAATAAATCAAGTGATTGGCTAAGCAACAAAATGTGCAATGAAGCAGCAAATCCCTTAAACCATGTTATACACAATGCATGTACAGATCTAGACAGTTCCCAAACACCCATCAAATTGATTTTTACGAGAGCAAAAGTGCTTCCTCCATTTTTTATAGAACTCAAAATTTGTTACTTTCCTGATAATATAAACCATTCACATAACAAATATGCATCCACAACGGCAATTATATAACAAAGCGTACCAATGACCTGAAGAAGTCGCCTAGATGGTGAAGACTTTTCGGATTGGCGAGAGACAGCATTTGTCTTCACAACCTAAACCCATTAAAACGACAAGCACAATATTACTCCCAGTACAAATCTTCAAAAATGGAAAGTGGAAAATGCAACAACTTATTGCATTGAGTGCAATGTTATCAAGAAATTATATGCAATGGACCTTAAACATATGAAAAAGTTAAAAACTACTGATGGATGGCCTACTGAATAGCAGGTCAAAAAAAGTTTTGGAAAGAAGAACAACTACTGGATAATAGTTTGCAAACAATAAATCGTGATGAGATTTTCAACTACTTCAGAAAGTGCAATTAAAAAAAGCAAAGATGCCTGTTTGAAGTGCTAAAATTATTTTCTCTTGGAGGCTTATCTTTCACTTTAAACAAAATGGTTGTCATAATAAAGTTCAGTGCAGTTCACGAGTGGATAATTAATGTACAAGAATAAGTGGAACCCACCATAATCAGCACTGGACTTGACACAAAACAATTCCAACTCACTAGCCCGGTCGAAGAGAATTGTGAATAATAAACTACAGTGGTTGTGAATGATTGTCCCTTGCACAAAAGGAGAGACTAGCAAATAAAATGCTAGAGTGTTGTGCCAAATAAGGACAACAGACTTCAGAACATGTCTTGATTTTAGATTTATGAATTGGGAACTTACAATTTTGCTGAATTTATCAATTGTCGCCAGTGGTATAGTGCCAAGGGAAATAACATCCATAGTTCCTTCACTCTAGAATAACAGCAAAGAAAAGTTATCAGTATTACTCATCCAAATGATCAACCGCAAGAAATTGTATAGTAATAATGACACCTTTGCTAATTCATGCTACTTCAAAATAAATGAAAGAAGGATGAAGAGATGCCATCACAAAATCTTAAAGGCAAAGCATACATGAAATTTTGTGGGAAACTAATGACATGTTGGCTTAGTTAGGACGAAACGAACAAAACTGCTAGAATTCATGCCACCATGCGATAAGTGCAAACCTAGTAGTGCAATTATCAGGAACTTGTATGCGATTGCAAGCACAAAAATATCCTTTCGGGATTTCTGTTTTTTATGGGCAACAAACTTTGTAGTAGAAAAAACAACCACTTAAAAAGGTGGGGATATGGGACATCACATGAACCGAGGCTAGAGGAGGTTAGAAAAAGGCCCTCTAATCAGCCTATGAGGATCTGTTAACATCATCCCCATTTCTCCTCTACCTTCCAATTACAAGTACAAAGGACACCAAATCCAATAGGATGACGGCACATCCTTATAATTGGAACAGATTTTTAACAAGAAACAAGAGATAGAAGCAAAATGGAGAATATAACCCCCCCAACCCAAAAAGAAAAAAAGAAAAGATGTGCAGTCAGATTGTGATGAAATTTTTTGGAGCACAAACAGGGCACTAGAGATGTTTCCACCATACACTGTATTATAGTAATCCCCAATCTTAGCCCAGCAACCAAAAGGTTTCAGTTGCCCCTAAATGATAATACTAAACTCATGAGACAAAATAAACCACATTCTTGAGAAGAAAAAGTACTAAAACTATTTGAACAAGAGATACCAATTTAATGCTTACAGTGGATATTAGACAATTATTAAGATAAGATATTGATTCGTTGAAATACTTACTAGAAATAGAAGACGAAAATTGGTTACAAACAAGGTACCCGCCTCATCAGTATTCACAAGAACAACACCGTAGCCCTGGAGGTAAAACTCAAATGATCAATAGCCCACAGATACAGAAAAATAATATCAAAGATGCCTCCTACAAATTTGGTTGTTTTATTATTGATATAATTAAATTTACCATGACCCATCAGCTTAAACTTTTGAGTTCAATGTCTAGGGTAGTGCTTTAAACAGATTTGTTAAGGTGTTCCCTTCACAGTCAAAGCATGCAGAGTAGGTGAAGATTTGAATAAAAACAATATTTTAGCCCTTTAGTCATCCACTACATTACAGAACGGATCTGATACAAGAATTCTCATGTGGCCGTGAAAATCTGATATGTAACCATTCTCAAGTAGCCATATAGGCTGGGGACGATCCCTCGTTTGGATTTCTCTAGGGTAGTGCTTTAAACATATCAAATTCGCTTGATTTTCATTTCAACATGCTGGTTGGGATAACTTTTGGTTTGCTCCCTTGACCTTGTATAGGAAAGCTTACCTACCCACTTCTGTATGATTTTATTCCTTTTTAATGGAAGCCTTTGCTTCCTATCAAATTAAACAATAATTGGTTTATGCAATATTGCTTCAATGGTCATCAATTCCACATAAATTCTAATTTATCAATAATATCTAAAGAAGGTACCAAATAAAGACCATGGGAATGCAACTGCAGTCATATTTGGAAATCAAATAATAGTGTTTGCAAGGTAGGTCCATGAACTCTTTATGCTAACAAACAACCATTGACTCTCCAAAAGATAATGAGGTTCACAGGGCACCGTTCGATGAAGTGTAGCTCTGAAACTATTCAAAACGAAGTTATCAATAATTTAACTCATATTTGGTGTTGATGGTAAGTTAACCATTTCATAAACACTTCTGAACAGTATAAATTTAAAAGAGGGAACTCAGGATGTCTTCCTTCAAACTACAATCTCAAAATAATCAATTCCCTGGTCAAGATTTTTTCTTTTTCTTCCAAGTACCATTCATTGCGTTATCAATTTCATTTTTCAATAGATTATGACCCACCATTCTGGCTTCCTGGCAGTTCTTTAGAAGCAAGGCGAAATGTATTTTGTTCAAGAACTATACAGCACCCCCAGAAGTCAAACAGCTCGCAACCGATGGGTGATAATTCTATTGGTAAGTCTAAAACTACTCAATTACAAAATCATGCTAAGCGAGTGTCAAATAAATCAAACACGAAAAAACTCCAATCCCCACAATCCAATTCCTCATTTCCCCCATGTAGTTCACTCGTCTACACATTTAAAATACGCACAACGACAGAAACATTTCAAGAATAAAAGACGAATTCAGTACACCCCAGTAAATGTAACTTCCCTTGAGTCAAATTTCAACATAAATCGAACCCCGAAATCTCAACCCATTATAGAATTCAAATTCCAAAACCACAATTGAACCTGTACGAACCTCAGCAATCACTTGTTCAGCCTCAAGCAAGCAATCCAAGTTGACACGCGAAACCGACCGCGGAACAGGCTGCAACAAAAGCGGGGAAAAAAAAAACAGTGCGTTAACAAGCGGAGTGCAGCGTAAAGTCCCAAAAAGAAAACAAAAAGCTACAAGAAACCTCAATCTTGGTCCATTCAATGGCGTCCCAACTGTAAGCAGCGTCCATCTTCTCCAAATCAGGAATATCCCTGTGAGACCTGGACCGAGTGGTGCGAGGCTTCGGCGCTGCCATTTGCGGCGAAACGACTGAAGAATCAAGATTCCCAATTGTACGATACGATGAACGAACAAGAAAATCGGGTAGAATTGAAAAATCAAAGCTTCAAATCGGTGAATTTTGGGTGGAAGCGTGAGGCTAAAGCTGTTGCGTCTTTGTTCAATTGTTCTTGGATTATTTAATTAACTATTTATTTATTTAGAATTTTAAAGCACACGCTCTTTATTTCGAGGGACTTCCCCGTATCTCTTGCAAGGTTAAGTTTGTTTGTTTTTGTAATTAATATGTTATAAAGAATATCGAATCTTTCCTTTCTTGATATTATTAATTGGGGTTTAGAATATTTATTAAGTAATTTCTTAATTTATCAATATTCCTCCTAAACTTTTCTTACACGTCAAATTAAGTATACTTTAGTTGGTCAACACGTGTAAAAACAAGTTTAGTTTAACGGCAATTGACATCTAATAATAATAACACTTTGTAAATATGATCTTTTTAATTTATTCATTAATTTTACAATAATAGTCTTTATTGTATTAATCTATTTGTTTGATTTCTCGTTGTAATGTCGACGGTGTAATATCTATGCTTTTTGACATTTACGATTAAAAATAAATTATTTGAATTACGGAATTTTAGAAAAATGTAATTGATTTGAAATTCTATATATTTTAGTCAATTGCCTTTGAAAATGCAACGAATTTTTGTAAAAGCTTAATCGTTTTTAATGTTTGGTAAATCACATTATTATTTAATGTAATATAATCAGTTTTTCTATAATCATTTTTTAAATTCTAACTAACATGTGTGAAACTAGCATTTGAATAAAAGTATTATAATGATATTTTTCCATATATATATATATATATATATATATATATATATATATCACGTCTATTTTCAATTTTCAATTGATTTAATTTTTTTACCACAACTATTTTTCTTAAACACCAAAGTTAGTTGAAATTCAAATCATATAAATTTTAAAAATCTATTTATTAATTAATTATCAAAGTGCGAAAAAAGTTAAACTATTAATGAAAAATAATTATAATAATAAGTTTGATTTAGTTCGTATAATTAAATTACAACAATCAACTAGTTTTTTCAATTTAAAATTAAAAATTATCAAACACTATTTTATTACTTTCACAACAGATTTATCAAAAAAGAAGAAAAAAACAAAGCCAACAAAAATTATATCAAAAACTACAACAATCTCAAGCAAAGCCTAAATAGAAAATAGTAAATCATTATAACAAAAATGAGAGAGATAATTAATAGAAAATAATAAACGTGGTAACAAAAAGAAAATATTTGATATAACACGCTAATTAATTATAAGCTAAAATAGCCATAAACACCAATTATTATAATGGAGTCGCAAACATAGAGTGACCTACAATAATTCACTCCGAATTGAACCAAGGTTAAAAAAAATAGTAATAGATTGCCTATATATCTCTAAATGGGGGTATTCAATAAAGATATTGGGGAGTAACTTCTTTTTTCTCTAAAACTCGAGAAATATCGCTGATATATCTTTTCGTGGATATTATTTGGAGGAGTTCCAATAAACGTATAATGGAGAAATTTCATTGATAGGTATATCGTAGATATTCCATGGAAATTCTACGATTTTTTCATTTTCTTTAAATAAATCATTTTTCCACCTCAATTTGCCAAATAAATCTTTCCAGAAATCAATATATTCCATACCTTCAATTTCCAAAATTGAAAGTCAACCTATTCCAAATTATTATCTCAATTTGTAATCTAAGATTTACCTTTATTAAATTGAATTTTTAAAAAATAACATATACTACCTTAAACTTGAAACCTCAGCTTCACATTTATCTAAAAACAATAATAATAATTTGAAAAGTAACATAATAAATTTGCATATAATAAGTTTTTGCATCTTTCTTATAATGAATTTTCACATCAATATATTACTATTTGAAGTTTCATTTTCAAGAAAATCAAATTGAAAAAAAAAAAACATTTTTTTTAGTCATTTTAACTTCAAATTTTCATTTCTAATAAAAGTAATTTGAAAAAGTAAAATAAAATTATGCAATTTTTACCAATGTTTTCATTGATTTTTCACATCATTCTACTATTTTAAAAAACAATTTGAAAAAAAGATAATATTTATCCAGTTTTTACCTCTTCCTCCAACATATTTTCACTGAATTTCCAGATCAATTTACTATTGAAATTTTTGTATGACCTAGACTTTATTAATGAAATATTTGGTTCTTAATCAATTTTTGGTCTTCAAAATTATCTATAATTCTATTATCAATCATAATTGACTTATAATTAGTGATTTATATGCTTAAAGTCATAGTTTATTTCTTAAGTAAACTAGTTATGAAATTTAATTAAGAAATTCACATTACTTTTATAAATTTACAGGATATCTGTTATTTTTTTTAGAATATCCGTCGATATATCCATAAATTAGGATTACCGATATTTATTCCGATAACGATAATTTAATCCTTGAATGGAACCATACACCGTAAATAAATTTGAGGCAATGTTTGAATGCTCTTTCCGAAAGCCAAAAGCAATTTTGTTATTATTACCTAAAACTAGATCCATAATACTCGAGATAGCTAAAAGTCAAAAAGCACTTTTTATTTACTAAAATCTAGAATCATAAGATTTGAGATTGTTAAAACTGCTTTTTAAGGGGGGAAAAACACTTGTAGTTGTAGAGTGCTTTTAGCATGCATTTAGCTAAGAAAGCTAAAAGCACTTCAAAAGAGTGTAGAACAAAACACTTTATGAAGTATTTTTCTACAAAAGTGCTTTTACTTTAGAAGTTGTTCTAGAAGCACAATTTAAAAACTAAAAAATCTCTCAACTAATATAAGAACTCCTTCAAAGAAGTGATAATATGTTCATGTCTCCCTTAATTGGTGGGATAATTGTGGTGCTGCAATGATGAAGTTCCAAGATCATATCTTCCTTCATTGTTTCCATCTTAAAGGGTGCTGATTCATTTCACCACTAACACCACAAGTGGAAGGCAAGTCAAAACTCAAGATTAAGACTTGTGATGGCCTATTTTCCATGGGTTGAAAGGACCACAAAGCCAAGGAATTGGTGGATTCAGTTTGTGGAGGTATTGTAACCAAAATAACAAAACTGATACTTAAAAATAAGCTTCTTGTTTAGCTATAATAGAGAAAAATAAAGAAGAAAAGACCGTATAGACTAAGATCTAGCACTAAAGCAATCTCATAATAACCGTTGGATATGGATTAAAAAAACTTGTCTTGCTCCCCCCAGTAATCAACAGATATAAATTCAAAGTACTTCTCTCTTGTGCATTCGATGGTGAAAACTGCTAGCCACATTGTAGGGCCTCATCGAATAATTTCACCTAAAAGACTGCAGGTAGTGTAGATAAGGATGAGAATTAAAAAGAGCAACAACAAATTGATATATACCTATAAGTCAATATCAGTCAAACACGACAATGAAATACATGAGGAGTGGCCATGGCAATAATCAAAGTTCCTGATAAATGGCAATGCAGGCTGGAACTATTTAAGACCAAATCACAAAATTTACAGCCATATGTTGAAAAGAAATGGAAAGGACAATAGCAAACTGTGACGAATTCTACTTAGATGCAACAAGCTCAGTCTCGAGCGATTTTCTGTATGTAATGGCAAGCCTATATAGAGTAGATATTTTACATATCTGGGGAACGTATTACTGATACATATACAGCTTTCAAGTAATGACAACTTAATAGTGGCAAACCATAATTTTACGGGGATGGGAGTAGAGCCCATTAGCACAAGCTGAATAATACCTCTATAAGAGTAAAAGAATGTCGAAAAGGTCAAACCTAAATCGTCAATAGTGACTTCTGGCATTGAAGTATTGATAATACAACCGAGTAGCGATGGCTCTCTCTTTCTCTCTCTCACTCTCATGCCGCTTCGAATTGGTTGATATCGGTCTTGTAGAGCTGAGGAGGCCTCCTGTCGTTGGACGGCTGAGCTGCAATTCAGTGGGCAATACCAGTAGAATAGAAAATAATGTTACCCAACGATATCCAAATATTCATCATGTATTCTACTGCTGGCACACTCATTGAGAGCTTTTGCATTGAGTTCTCTACCAAACTTCCATAGGTAATTCAGACCAACAAGAAGTTCAGTAATGATTGCTTCGGTCTTTTCTTGATTTGCAAAGAAAAGAGTTTGTACAAGAAGCATATTGGTTCTGGAAACAAAATTCTGTTGTTCAAAACTACGTTCAGATTGCCATCTAACCATGTTGTGAGCCAGTGGAGCAAGCCATTCTAATATCCCAGCTATTGCCTCATTCCACTCTCCTGCAAGACCTGTGTCATACGCAGATGAAGCCAAGCTTTTGGCATATGGCTTTAGGGCTGCCCTAAGGCTAGCTCGAACTTTAGCTGGCAACATATTGTATAAATCATCTCTAGCATCCAGGCCAATCAAATGGGGAGATGCAGCAAGCTTCTCAATTACAATAATGACATTTGCATAGTGCAGTGCCAAAGCAGCACCACCAAGAGTCTCAGGTGGGGCGTCCAACAATCGGCACTTGGTGCTGAGCAACTGTTCGCAAGGACTGGCTCTGTTGCAATGTTCAACAATCTTTCCAGTATCTTTGGCTCCATTGATGAGCTGAGAATGATACCCATTTGAACTAATGTGGCAATTGGCAACCATAGAACTAGGGCCAGAAATCATGCATCCTTTAAAAGGTCCAACTTGAGTTAGTCTGTTTGGCTTCTGATGAGATTTCTTCCCATTAAATAATGAAGAGTAGCCACCGACAAGCCAATTCTTCTGATTGGTTTTATTGTCTATTCCAGAAATTGGACCTGATCGTATTGTTGAACTTGTGAGAGGACCTGAATAAGAGTTGAAGTTTCTATTGGTTCCAGAAACAGGCCCCGAAATAGGACCTGACTTCGTAATAGAGCTGCCAAGAGGACCTGAATAAAAATTATTGGGTTTAGCTGTTTTTGAAATTGGCCCTGATTTAGTTGTAAACCTCTTAAGGGGACCCGAAGCAAATTTAGTAAGACCACTCTCAGAGGGATGGACCATGGATTGCATCAATGAAGATACCGATTGACTACGTGCTATATAGTCAGAACTCATATCTCGTGAATCATTCATTCCATCATTGTCCACGCTCTGCTCAATTTCAAATACATGTTTGATCCTACTGAATATGGTGAATAGGGATCTAGCTAGAAGAAGAATTGTGTAATCATAGGTTCGTTTCCAAAGTGACATCTCTCGCAAATTTTTCACCTCCTGCTGCTTCCATGCAACCTTCTTTCGAAACTCAACTAGGTTAATAACATCTGAGTCCTCATTAGCCTTCATCCTGCTAAAAGTTTGTTCAAGATCTGCAAGCATCTCCATCTCCTGATACAAATTTGCATTGACTGAAATAAAGGTCTCCATCTTCTTCACTTTCTTTTCCATCTTCTTCCATGAGTATATCCAACCGTAGGGATCAGCACCAATTTGAATTAAAGCATCAAAAACATGCTCGAAATTTTTTAAACTAGGATCACTGCATTTCTTTCCAAGCCTAGCAACAGATTTAGCCACATGAGCTAAATTCTCTGCCATCTCTGCACATATCAGACGTACAATATATTCATCATCGTCCGACACAAGTTTCTTGATGCCCAATGAATTGTTTATCTCTTCCCTCAACCTCCCAACTTGCTTATCGCTCAAAGACTGCCATAAATGAACCAACTTGGACATCAAGCTGGCAATTTCAAAAGCTAATACTCCAATAACAACCTTCTGCGTGGATTCGCGCTTCCTTGGAGGCTTCCAAAGACTGCGAAACCAAGATTCTGAAACCATCTTTCTCCAATTTGAAATTTAAGATGCTCACAACCACATCCCTTGTTCTGTACCAAAAAGAGAAAAGCATAAACTTCAATCAACTTCATATAAGCTGAGAATACAAAAAATTCAGTAGAAGAGCAAGGGAAACATCCATCATCCGATGGGAGTTAAGGCGAATGAAGATGTCCGTTAGATCAATATACTAAACTACACAGTACAAACAACACCAATTACTCTCGAAGTCATAAGCAAAGCAAGCACGAAATCGCAAGATCGACGGATACAGATGACAAATCAAATTAACCTTCCACGTCTTAAAAATATTCATTCCACCAACTCAACCGATCAGCTCAAAATTCTCTAAGCTTTCCTCCCCCTTTTCAGCTTCATTAAAAAAACGAAAAGGCAAGAAAATGAAAAAAAAAAAAGAAGAAGAAAAACCCACAAGAACCCAATTCCGATTGAATCTTTACCAGATTTCCAAAACCAACAAACAGCAATTTACAATCCCCCAATATGGGAAAAACGTACGGATTCACAATCTCCAAAGCAAAAACACAGGATCCAAACACCACCCAAAATTCCAGCACCTACACTAAGCAAAGTAACAGTAAGGCAACAAACACTCCCAAATCCACCAACCTTCGTTCTTCTGAAAGGGCGATTTGCAAGGATAAACATGAATCATCAGTACTCAGCTTCCGAAGTAGAAAGCAGATTCAGGAAGTGGATGAATGAATGATGAATATCCTTACATAGAGACTGAGATGAACGAGAAAAAGAAAAGCAGAGGACTAACCGATCACATGCAGACGGAAAAGCTCAACCAGAAGTCTTCAAGCAGAGACGAAGGATGAAAGTTTAGAGAGAGAGAGAGGAAGAAGAAGAGAACGAAGTAGCGACGAAGCTGCAGTGAGGACTTGGACCACATGGAAGAAGTGAAAAAAAAAATCATAATAAAGAATTTGGGAGAAAACGAGTAGAATTAAAGTGTCGCTATTTAATTTTACTTTTTTAATATTATTATTGTTTTCTTTTGTTTTATTTTTTTATTAATTTCATATATTTATTTATTATTGTTTTATTTTAGATTTCAAAAAGAAAAATAAATAAATAAAGACACTGACTTTCTTTTGTTCAATTTACACCCTTTAGTTTTAAAAATTATTTCATGAAGTTGTTTAAAATATTTAAAAATATAACAAAATTTTAAAAATTATAGAGACTAAAACAAATTTGTCAGTGTCCATTAGACATTGATATAAGTATGTCAGTGTATGTCAATATCTATAATTGATAGATTTTATAATTGATATATTTTCATGCATGTTTGGGAGTTACTTTGAAATAGTTAAAATTACTTTTGTTATTTTTAAAATCATCTTGTTGGTACCAATTTTAATTAGGGATGTGCATCAGGTCAAAGTCGGTTTTTCGACCAATCCAACATTGAATCGATTATAGTCAGTTTAATAAATGTTAAAACCAACCCTGACCATAAAGAAGTACAAGCCGACCAACGATTTAAGCCTTTTAACTTTTTTAAAATGTTGTTAGTTTAGATTTTCTCAAACTGACACTGACCGAACCTCTTCTTATCTTCGCACCGCCTTCGGTTCAGTGAGTTTTAGTTGATCGGCTCAGTTTTCTGGTCTATCATGCTCACACTAATTTTACTGGTACAAAATATTTGTTTAAAAGTGTAAAACTTAAATTATTGGTTGTATGGTTAAATATATTTTCTAGTTAATTTCAAAAACTGATTTTAATTATTTTAAAATTACTTGCAAATATGATTTTAAAATTACTTACAAACACGTACGAGTTCTCTGTACATATAAGAGATCATTTTAAATATTAATTCTTAACTATGACTTCAACCATTGCAATGAACCAAAGAGTTATTTGGTATGATGAAATTTAAAATGGGAATCGTCGAGATTTACAATACTCGAGTTCGGTATAACGTTTACGTGTGGATTAGACCATTGAATACTATACTTTATGAATAAAAAATGATATTTTGTATTCTTACAAATTAATTTTTTTTCTCTCTTACTAATCTATTTTTATTTTAAACTTAGTCAATTAATAAAAACTAATTGGTATTAATTTACTAAAACAAGTGCATTAGGTATTTAGCTCTAACAACTCAACAATGTTTCATTTAAATATATATTTAACTCAATTTTACAAATCAAAACTCATTGAATGATCGAATTATTTATTTTTTAATTTGTTAGCAATCAATATCTCAAAAAATACGTAGTATTTTCTATTAATAATATTTATTAACATGTATTATTCTTTTCCTTACAACTTTTCACTTTTTAAATAATATATAGTTTATTAAACGAGTTTACAAGATATAACAAAACTTTATATTTTATCAATGATAGACATTGATAGTCGTTGACATGTAGCTATACGTGTCTATTAATGCATTGATAGATACTGATAGAAGTCTATCAATGGTTACAGTGTCTATCATTGATATACTCTATAAATTTGCTATACTTTGTAAATATTTTCACAAATATTGCCATTTACAATAATTTCACTTCATTAAAATATATTTTCTTATATTATTTAATTGAACTACAATTAAATTTAGGGCAAATATCCATTTACATCCTGCCTGAACTATGAGGTTGTATCAAATTAGACTATGAGCTCAATTTAAACCCTTAACTAATAGTTTTATCAATTTAAACCATAAACTTCACAAATGTATCAAATTAAAATCTAAACTTACCCAAATATATCAATTTAAACCTTCAATTTTCACAAGTGTATCTAAATAAAACATAATGGGGAGTTTAAAGTGATATAATCGTATAAGATCAAGGTTTAAATTGACACACTAATAAGAGTTCAAGGTTTACATTGATACAATCGTTAGTTTAATGTTTAAACTGATGCAACTCCTAAAGTTCAAAGTTTAAATTTATATAATTATTAACTCAGGGTCTAAAATGATGCAACCCCCATAGTTTATAGTGTAAATTGATATTTTTCCTTAAATTTATTATTACTGAATTAAACTCGATTAGTTACAAAAAAAAATTAATACGATATTCGTTAAACATATGAACCGGTCGATTTTATTAATCTCTTAGAATTATCATTTGAAAAAAATGACATATTAAATTTAGGAGTGATACAAAAAACCAAAAACCAAAACAATCTAAACTGATTCAATGGTTTGGTTTGGTTTTTTAATATCAAATTGGACTTCTTGATTTGTATTTGGAAAAAAAAACAAAAAGTATTTTTTCGAGTCAGATTTTTGTTGGAAAAACTAATGAAATTTGGAAGTCAAACTTAACCAAAAGGTATATATATA
>JBBPDJ010000023.1:11214972-11356356 GCA_037974625.1 Cucumis cinereus
CCCTCCCCACCCCCCAGAAGTGAACGAATTGAATGACAGTGATAGCAAATGCCAATCTGTCGGAGGCTTAACTTATACATGAGCGCTCCCCACCCAACTAAAGTATAGAATTCTAAAACCCCATAAAATGGGGAAAAAAAGGTACACTATACAATCACTATAAAAGCATATTCAACTCAGAGAGGTCGTCCATGGGTATGTCAAGGCCCACTGCATCATGATCTTGTAATCCATCCTCGTCAATGTTCAACCAAGAATCCAGATCTTGAGGGCCACCAAGTTCATTACCCACACCTAACTCAATTGAATCTAAATCATGTAACTGAAGGTTAGTGAAATCTGTACATTCACTAATTTCCTTCGATGAATCCTCAGTAGCATTATTAAGGGGCAATAACACGGTAAATTCCCTTTTTGTGTTGCCATTGACAATTTCATTGGAAACCCTACTTCCAGGGTTATCAGAATACGTGCCATCCGTTGGCTTGCCTACAAGTCTATTTCCTGCAGGAGATAGCTGAGCTGTTTTCTGCTTGGGTTTTGTTTTTGCTTTGCGCTCAGCCCTAAAGTCCCCAGCAGATGAACGGCCAGCTTTGGTAACACATAATCTAGCTGACATATCTTTATCCCTTTCTCTCTCACTTCTTTTCCCCTTAGCTCCACCTAATGAATTGTTACCCACGGTTGATACAGCTCTCATGCAAGCACTTCCTACATCATCAAGTAACACCTCTTTCTTCTTCCCTCTATTCGCTATAGGCCCAGTTCGGGTGAAATCCTGGTCAGAAGAATGAAGTAAACCTCTTCCACTTTTATGATTTTGCACACCATTGTGATAAGCTTCACCAGAAAAGGAACCTGCAGTTAGACAATAGTTAAGAACCAAACATACAAGATGAAAACATTATTACAGCAGAGTCCGCATGAAGCACACAAAAATCATTTGGACAAATTCATGAACCGTATTGTTGCTCAACCACCATATATAACCCATTTGGTTACTGTATTTTCCTTTCTTTTCTTTTTAAGAAATAAATAAAATATTTAAGTTCAACAAGACAACAAACAAAATAGGAAAACGCAAGGCATTAAGCTTCTGTTGTATGAGTCAACTAATTGAAAACAATTGAACCATTACCATTCATAATATCTGTATCAATTCGGTTAGAAGGTCGAGTTAAAATGTCTCGAAGTGCAGGTTCACTGAAGCAACTTTTTTGTGTATCTTCAAATCTTCGACACCTGGCAAGAGTTCTTTTCATGAAAGCTGAAGCAACTTGTTTTGATACCTTGGGGATCCCCAATTTCGCAGCACTACTGCCTCGAGTGGCCTATCATATCAGCCAATGTAAAAGTTGAGTTAATAAATGAATTTGAGTTTTTCGTTTCTTTTTTTTTTTTTTTTTTGGAAAAGGTTACAAAAAATTTCATTATTTTTAATGAAAAGAGACTAAATTTTAATGCACAAAATACAAAACAACGAAAATAATAAATACAAATACACAGAAAGACCAGGCTGTAAAGCAAAGGCTTTCCAAAATAAGCATAAATCTTGGAGAAAAAGACATCAAAAAACTTATAAAGAACACCAGATGGAGGCATTAATATGAATGACTTCGAAAGGATCAACCAATATGGGAATTCTCTGATTTTCTCTTGAACAAATTTCTAGAAGTTAGTGAAGAACTTACAGTCGTTCAAAATGCTCTCTATATCAAGGATTTTTCAAATCCGATTGATTTAGCAAGAATCAATCAAGTTTTGAAAGATGAAAGCTTAGATTTGAATGTCTTAAATCCGGAATGGGATTTTCTCACTTCATCTGTTTCAAAGCCAGACTTCTCAAGAAACCCTTATGTTGACTTTAATAGCAAATCCGTTCCAGTTTTTTCCGGTCGGGGATCCTTCCTCATCCCGTCGGAATCCTCCTCCCACCGCACTAAAATTGAAAAAGAAATTCAAATTTGAAGGGAACATGTTTGAAGAAGACAAAGAGTTGCTTTCACAAAGGAGAGAAAATTGCGGCCAAGATTTTTGCTTTGCCCAATGAGAATCCAAAAGTCACACTGCCTTTAAACAATCATTTAAATTACTCCAATTAATTCGATTGATACCTCAATAAAGGAAGGCCAAATGGCAAAATGCCACACTTCTGCTTGAATTCGTTTTTAGGTTGCCATCATTTTTATGTTGCCTAAGTATAGTTTTCTTTTCATCTTAGATTGTATTCTCCCCTAGTTCTTTTTGCTCTTAGTATAATACTCTTGTACTTTCAGCTTAAGTCTCATTTATTATCATTCATGAAGAGGCTTGTTTTCGTTTTTAAAACTCACAATAATCTACAACATCAATTTAATACTTCCAAGAGAGTACTCAATCAAATAAAAGAAGAAAAAAAAATGCATGTTCTGTTTCAAAACATCACATTCCATATTCATCTTCAAGGCAAACTAGTTTGCAGAAATAAAAGCATGCCAAGTATACATGATGATAAACTAACTTCTAGCGATTGAAAATGTCATGGAAGAATCTAACATCTCCTAGCAAAGGCTTAGGGGTGTACAGCTTATCTTTTAATATAATTGCAGATACTGTCAGCCTATCAGGTGTATCCCATCCCAATCAGGAACATTGTTCTGTTACCCCACTATGAAACTGGAGTTTCTAAATATGTACAACTCAAAGAAAAAAAATGGAGAGAGAGAATTTAAAAAATCCTTAATAACCAACCTTATTTATAAGAAAATAATTCACTTCAGCTTAGAAAGCCTATACCTGGACTAAGATAAAGACAGCAGTTCTAGTGCACAATAATGGTGTGCAGAGTGCCTTCCCAATCGTATCATGAATCTTCTTTTAGATCGATCTTTTAAATAATTAGAAGGAAAGGCTCAAAATATTTCCCTTTGCGAGTTTAAGGGTGGGTGGGTGCGAATCGTTGTACAAGCCAACTTTCCCTTGATTGGGAGGCCAAGGAATTGGCAATCTCAAGCAAAGAATATCTCTCTTACCTGAATGCCTATAAAATTTCCATTTAAAAAAGGATGCAGTTTGCAAGAATGATGTTGGACTAAATTTGTCTCTACTCTCAATGATGTTGGGCTGGACACTGTTCTCTTCGCTCATTTAAAGGGCCTTGGTATGCCCTTTACAGTCCGAAGCAGCACTTTTGTTCAAATTGGAATGCATTTATTTCTTTGGTTTAACTTTTGTATTTCTTACTGTATTTTTCCTTTGAGTTTGGTATCTTGAAATTTTTTAGCATTAGCCACTTTTCATGGATATACACACACACACACATGCGCTCCTTAAAGAGATTAAAGGTCTTCTCAGAGAACTAAAGTTTCTTGTTGGCTCCCCCTCATCCACAAGCTTTTTCCTTTCCAATGATTCAGCTAAATTGAAATCCATCACTATTGCAAAATCACGAAGCTCTTACTCCCTTCAAAGGAACTAGCTGAACAATGAACAAGAATGTATATAACTTTGCTCTTTGCTGTCCTCGTTTCTTTCAACAGCTCTCTAAACAAATGAATGTGGAGGGTAGATATAGCTAGGGCATCTTCACTTGCAACTCCTTTGCAAATTTATTTGGCAAACATAAATAATGAAATATAAAAATGGTCCAGACCAGAAAAGATTACAGAAAGCTCTCCAATTGTTTGGAAGGAGAATATCGTTTGAGAGGAGTGACGCTTGGGCAACTGGAAGGTTTAACCTTGATGCCTAGGCAGATGTGATATAGACTGTAATTCAAATGATAAGCCTTCCCTGTAGAAGTTGGTTGGTAATAGTAGTAGGCTAACACTTCTTTGCTATCAGTTTAGCTAGACCTGTTCGCAACTGTTATATTACAGTTAACAATGTAATCACCAGATCGGAAGCATCGCAAAGAAAATAAAATCTTTTACTTCCCAATTCCAGGAACCCAGTTTTCACCAAAAGAAAATATTCTTAAAAAATGATAAAGAGCCATGTTTGCAAGGGAAAAAAAGCATACAATACCAGGGAGACCATTTACAACAACCTTGACTAAGAGGGAAAAACAAGAAAAGGTCTGAGCAAAAACATTTGCATGAATATAAGCCAGTGAAAGAGATGACAAAAGTAATTGAGCATAAATATTCTATGTCTTACCAACTGCTTTAAACAAGCCAACTGAACAAGCCGGTCCATTGCAAACTGTTCACGGGACCTACAAGGTTATAATAAGAAAAAGAAAATATTCACAATTAATAATCATGTTGCAATATGTAGGTTAAATATAGAAGCAGAGATACAAGTAACTGAAAACCCACCGTTCTTCTGTTTTTCTGCCTTCCTCAATTGCTTTGATTATTTTGTTTCCATTAATTTTTGTTTTGGCAACCTATAAAGCAAAGTCCAAACATTAGCACCAAATATAAAGCATAGAAATGCCAAAGAAGATTGCACAACAAGATCTTACGAACACCTAAATTAAAAAACATGAAAGGCATTATGAAAAGAGCATTGCAACCTGTTGGTTAAGTTTCTTCTCTAATTCAAGAATTTCTTGATTCATAGTATCCTCTTCCCCATCTGCTAGGTCAGGCTAAGAAAGATACCATTGAAGAGTAGAAATGGTAAGGCAACTACACAGAGAGGTATATACCGAAGGTACAAACTAAATACCGAAATACATACCACTGTCTCTGGATACAATCCAATACTCTGGAGCTCCAGCATGAGTCTATCCTCTACAGACATCTGTTCATACTGGCAATTAAAGGCAGAGACATTAGACTCCTTCAAATGCATGCCTAGTGGTCCATCAAGACCATTTTCATGAAGCTCGGGGAAGTATCCGTTATTTAATTGTTGATATCCATGATCTTCTTGATGCACACCAGCATTAAACGACTGACCGTCACGCCTTGATCTCCCATTGCAAGAAAATCTACGACCAGCAATTTTCTGAGTTTTTAGATCCAACTCAGATTCAATTTCCATTCCAACGGAGTTTCCTGGCTCAAAATCAACAGAGGAAAACAGAACACCAGAAAAGTCATCTCCCCCATATTGTGAAAACATATTTGTCCCTCTACTGTCTTGAAAATCCTCCATTTCATCTTCAACTATTAAAGCTGATAATACTCTTTGGTAAAGTGGAGTAACAGCTTTCCTCTTTTCTGATTCTAGTTTTCCACTTAAAGTAACAAAGTCCTCAGCTTCATCGACCTGATCAACATTTCTTGGCAAAATTTGTGGTTCCCTTTGATTAATTGAGAATTGGCTTTTTCTTCTAGAACCAAGTGCTTGAGGTGATAAATCTTCCTCTGCCCCAAAAGCACCCTAAGATAATACACGTGAGAAAAAGAAGAATTATTGTAGACAGATTTTTTTTTCTTTGTGCTCTGTTGCCTGAATATTTTCCCAAAACACGTAAAAGAATACACACAATAATCGTAGAAAAGAAGGAAATAACTACTTCAACAAGGCTATATGTTAAACAGACAGCTCCGAGTCTCCCATCATACAGACTTTGGCCAAAGATTATGGAACCTAAGGGTGGAATTTTTCAGAATGGCGAATTTTGTTTTAGGGGATGGGAAAATGCATAAAATTTTGGGCTGACAGCTGGTGTGATACAACTCCTTTGTCCATCAAATTTCCTTATATTTATGCTCTTTCTCTGAGCAAAGAAGCATGGGTGTCATGGAATTTGAGTCTTAGAAGGAATTTGCGTGATAAAGAAATTCAGAATGCTGTGGCTATTGTTGAACTTCTAAATGCTTGGGCTCCTAAGGAGGATAATCACAGCATCAGCTGGGGGTTGGACAAGTCTGGAAAGTTTTCCACTAAGTCTACTTTTTTGAAGTTATCTTCTAGCCGCCGGGTGATAGCCTCCCCTCTGATAAGGGCTATCTGGAAGTTCGGTTCTCCTAAGAAGGTTAAGGTTTTTATGTGGTCGTTGGCCTACAGATGTTTGAATACTCATGAAAGAATTCAAAAAAAGCTTCCCAATATGGTGCTTAATCCTTCCATGTGCTGCCTTTGTTATAGAGAGGAAGAGTCCTTAGATCATTTGTTTCTTCATTGTGATTTTGCAAGAAAAGCGTGGGATATGCTGTTTGATATTTTTGGTCTTAGCTGTTGTATTCCGTTAAAGATAGATGAGTGGATAACTGAAGTTTTGTGCAGTAAAGCCTTTGGTCCCAAAGGAAATTTCATTTGGAAGTGTGCGGTCCAGTCGTTGGTTTGGAGGTTGTGGATGGAAAGAAATAGAAGGATCTTTGAGGACAAGATTAATTCTTTTGATTCTTTTTGGTCTGTGGTTCAACACAGAGCGTCTTGGTGGTGTTCTAACCACACAAAACTTTTTTGTAATTGTAGTCTTTCCATGATTTTCAACAATTGGAAAGCGTTCTTGCTTTAGTTGTCTTTTGGGAGGGCCTCCTTGGCCCTCGCCTCTAGGTTGTCTCTTTTTTCTCTTTGTTATATATACTTATCGTTTCTTATCAAAAAAAAAAAAAACAAAAGGTACAGAAGGGCCAAACAGGAAAAAAAAAAGAAGACAGGACAACAGAATAAAAATGACCTACAAATAAACTCCCCCAAAAGAAAATGTTTGGGGTTTTCCCCTGCTTTCATTTAACAATGAAATGTTTCTTTTTACCAAAAAAAACTCCAAAAGGAAGCCAGAAAAATCCAACCTAACAAGAAAGAAGTTCTTGCTCAAAAGAAACTAGAAACATATATATACAAACAGACAAATAACCGATCGTTATGAATCTTATGATAGCTGTCCAGAGCGGCAGCTGAAATGAGGCCATAAATAGGTAGCTAAGATCGACCAAATAATAACTTTCCAAAGCTTTAACCTCGAACAGTGGGGTTTAAATAATATAATATGAAGCATTTACTTCCCAAATTATCATCCCGATTCCCTACCATCCCAAGAAATTTATCGGCCCTAACCAGCTCGCACTCTACAACTTTGCCTAATCATTCAAGATTTGTGAACATCAAAGAAATAAAGATATTTGCAACTCTCAGTATATTACCCAAAGTTCAAATTTATCTAAATGATCCTATATTAACTTTTTTATAAACCCAATACCTTCACCTAAATTTTAAAGCCAACTTAGCAAAACCTTCAGTTCTGAATAATTTATATATGCTGCTAGACAAATGAAAATCCAGTCACATACCGAAATTGTGTTCTCATGGTCCAGTACTTCAGAGAAGCTTTCATCATTCTTGTCTAGGGATATCTGCAGAGTGCAGATAAAGTTCAATAATAATTTTAGAATGTCTTGTAGTGACATTGGGAAGTACTGATGTTTACAATAGAATACTATAGTTCTTATAGTTTAAGAGTATCTTTTAGTGAAATTGAGATCTAATGATGTCAGCCGTAAAACAGAATATAACAGTTCTTACCTGCTGCTTCAAAAAGGACTCATCCTCTTGGCTGAGGGAAGCAAATAAAAATTCCATTTTCCACCAGAACGTACTAGAACAGCAAACATCTGCAATAGGAAAAATAAAATGAATAATACACACTAGACATTCATACATACGATACACACACCAGACATTCTTTCCCATTAAGAGATTCAAAATTTGAAAGAGATACTTACAGCTCGGATTACAAGCATAATTTGCAGCATCTAGAAGCTCTTCACGGTCATCATCTGATTCACCTATAAACCATGTATAAGAATACTTGTGCGAATGTAACATTAAGGAAGTGAATCCCATTCAGATATACATTCATTCGTCATCTCAGTGGACATGCAGAAACTGAACAAGAAATAATAACTTTCTTACAAGAATTATCAATTCCCACTTCTAAAGCCCATTATCGTGTTTCACGTTAGCATATCACACACGGGTTAAACTTTTACTTCCTCTTAAGAAAAGAAAGGAAAATGATATCAATATAGAAATTATCATTTCAACTAGAGAACTTTTCTTTTCAGAGAAAACAAAAGTCTAATATATACTCATAGCATATATCTGAACTTTTAAAGAAAAATATATTGTAGCTTTCAATAAAATGAAGCACTGGAAGAATATTCATATAGCTTCATGCTCATGTTTCACAGAGTTACATTGCAAGTGTGGGTAAAACTAAAATCTTCCTTTCTAGGAGAAGTAGAACAGTATCATTATAGAAACTATTATTTCAACTGAATTTTTCATAGAAACCAAAATTCCGCTCAATACCTAAAGCCTACATGCATTCAAACCTAAACAAAACTATTGTGTAGCATTTATAAAATTGTAGCACTGGAAGAATATTTTCATAGACTCCTATGGTTTCTCCCCTCCCACAAATATACTCCTACTTTTTCCAAAAAGAATGTTGTTTCATGTAAAAACCTTCCAAGTGAGAACAGGTAATTTGAAGTAGAACACTTCCTGCAAAAACCCTAACGAACTCTACCATTAAACTATTACCATACAGAAGCAGTACCCTGTTTCTAGGAGAAACCCATCATTAAACACCATATGAATCAAAGATACCATACCTGTACAATCAGGGGAACAAACAGCTGATGTTTGTGAAACTCGGGTGAAGGCCTTACGATCAGATAACTTTTTCAGTGGGGGACGACCTGACTTGCTGAATTGTAATATATATCAATAAGATAAAGATCATCGAAAAGAATAATGAAAGAGAAAAAGAAATGTTGGCAGATCTATCACCTTCCATTTTTCTCGGAACCGAGCCTTGCACTTTTAAGTGGTTTAGTCAAGGTCGGAGTCTCCAGTTTCTCCCTCGCTGGTGAAACAGAAACCCTTGTAAATGATGAACCTCTTCCGCTCCTTCCCTGTCTTCTAGCACAGTCCCCAATTTCTTCTTTGTCAAGTCCCTTGTTCTTGACTGAATGAAATATGTTAGAAGCATTGTTCTGAGCAGAAGGAACCAACATTCTTTCTTCGGGTTCCCCATTCACTGATCCTCTCTCTTTCAACTGACTCTCATGATTTTCCCCGGCACCAGATTCTTCACTCTCAGATAACCTGGCAGGAGATGACACGACTTCCTGTTTCACCCTAACTTGTTGACTACCAATAGACAAGTTCCTTGCAAGAAATGAACCACCCGTCACAGGTGAAGCCATTCTACCACCTAAATCTGAAGGAGAACCTTCAGACCCCTGCACATCATCATGGTTTGAAACAGGTGATAATAGATTGGATCTTCTAGTACGGGACATTTTCTGTGGCCTCTGGCCAACCCATTGAGCCATGGGAGGAGAAGATGATCCACTGGGAATGGGACGCTTGCGATTGTTAGCCCCATTTACTGATTGAAATTTACTTGAACTTGCAGGTTGTTCCCAGCCATCAAGACCTCCAGACATACGTGAAAGATTAGGAGATGAACTTCCAGCATTAGTAGAGCCAGACCTGGGTGCCCTTGAACCCTTGCCTTTTGCCAACGAATAAGGACCAGCTACATGATTGTCTTCACGGACATTTAATCTGATAATAATTTTACATTAATAAAAGATAACATATGAAATCTTGCTAACTAAATGAGAGAAACCATGAACTACTCAAAAGAGTAGATGGAAATGTGACAGTAATAAACCAGAAGTCCAGACTTCAATTGTAGCAAAGCATAAATAATTTATGAAGTTAATTTCAGAAACTGCACCCTCCTAATTGTCATGGAAACTAAGAGGGTATTTAGGGCAAGGAGTGGAGCTGCAAATTCCAAAAAGTTGTGAAATCTGTACAGTTGTGCAAGGAGTTAATAAGACAAAGAAATTGATTTTTTTTGACGTGGGGCCCATTAACTTCTTGGGCCAAAGACTCTAAGAGAGAGAGCACCAAAAGGAAGTCCTATAGTAAGCACTCACTAAAAAAAGTAAGGAAATTTTAATCTTGTCCAACTTCCCCTGGAAAGCTTCTATATGTCCATAACACCTTCCCCTTTTGTTTGAAATTGTCGCCAAGCAACAATTGGAAGATGCCTTGGAAATGAAGAAGGGGAGCACCGACCAATGTTGCAGAAGATTGGCCCACAAGAAAGTGAAAGAAAATGAAGATGGTATTTGTGTTTTTTATATAATACCGTTCCTTATCATAAAATTTAAATAGCACCAATCATAGTAGACTAAAAGGACCGACGTACTTGTTTTTTTTTTTTTTTTTGAAAAGGAAACGAGCTTCTTTATTCATAAATAATGAAAAAAGAGACAAAAGCTTTATGTACAAGAGGATTATACAAAGAGCTAAAAAAATACACATAAGACTAGGATCAGTAGGCGCACCCGGACATCTCAACTAGATTGACACCACCATAGCGCCCTCATCATATCCTATAAATGAACCTAACAAAAAGATTGAGGCTTTATAAAACGACCGACGTACTTGTTATTTCCTTTAACTAGTAATCGGTCCTTTCCTTGTCCACCAGTAGAATCCCTAAAATGAATGGGCTTTTTTTCAGGCTCAGCCTTGGGAATAATACGCACACTTGAACTGGTAGGCAAAGAACTTCCATCGCACTTGTTTATTCCACTAATACCGCTGGAAGAACCTGATCTGCAATAAATATCATATTTCAACGCTTATCCATTTTTTTTTTTTTTATAAGAAACGTTTATCCATTTTATACATTAATAATTAATAAACAGGTAATGACAATGAAATAACCCATGTCCAATAAGTATCCTGTCCACTTTCCAATAAATTGAATATTTCAGGTAAAGAAAAGGAAAAATGCAAACTGCAATATATAGAAGGAAGGAACTGTCCATGAAATAAGAAATATGTTCTTTTATAAAGAGAGAATTGAAAATGTACATATTACATTGTAAATGGTTCACGTGAATATGACTTGATTTAAAATTCTTCAAACCTACATCAACTATTGCATAAGTGCATGCCGCACAACTAACTACTCTACTTCAAAATGTTCCCTTTTGCTGGTGAGGGAAGGGAGGTGTAGAAACACTTTCATTAATACCAACACCAGACAAAGGGGCTACTAACTCAAATCTGCTCAAGAATTATAAAAAGATAATAGGAAAATATTTACAAAAAAATCAGTTGAGAAGCTGCAAGAGGAGGAAATAAACACGTGACGTCAGTTTCTAGGTACAATTTGGGTAATTTTGCAGAGGCTTTTGCTTGTAACAGGTCATATCAGTCTATAATCAAGGATGTGGCGTTGGCCCTAATTCTAAAGACAGGAGGACCTTGACAGGTTAATTACTTTTTGCAAATCTTTGACTTAGAGAAATAGGAGAGCTTATAAAAGAATAGGCCGTTCTTGGAGAACATTTGCACTGGCTAGGATCTATGTTTCCCATTAAATTTCTGTAACTAAAGATCTGGGTGCTACAGCATTGTTCTTGGTACTTCCGATAAAAGAAATGGACTGGTCTCAAGGTTAAGAAAAGCATCTAGGTAGGAAAAGAGAAGGAGTAAAAGGAGATCCACCCCAATTATCACATTGTTTAGAAAGACATAGAACACAAGCCATCAAAATCATCTGCATAAAAAAAATTATTTTATAGAGATACTACTGAAAGGTTTGAAAAGTTTGAGTCTATATTCAATTAAAGTATGGTAAACAGGCTCGTGATTTTCTAAAATAAAATGGCTTCATTGGTGCTAAAATTAGTCATAAAAGCATGAGTTCCCATTTTTTGGACTGATCGACATTTTTGTAGTTATTAGATGATGACTTCATTGAGAACCTACTGAAAGACAGCAATGGATTGAACAAGATTCAACAATATAACAAGTTAAAATTTAGCTACATAGCAACATTTTCTTCATGAAGTTGAAATTGAGAGGTCTACAAAAAGTTGAAACTTATCTTAAAACAAAAATCAGTTCTAAATTCATCTTCCGAACAATCTCCAGATGACAACTCCAATGATAAGTTAAGTGTTCTTTGGAAAAGAAGATATAAAAGTCCAGATCAGCATACACCTTGCTAGTTATAACTAATAGAACATTACTGACAATATCTTTCAATGTGGAAGGTGCATAAAAGGTTGAGATTTATTTTAAAAACAAAATCAATTTTTAGACTCATCTCCCAACCAGTCTCAAAAAGTCAATTCCAAGATAAATCAACCGTTATTGGGAAAAGGAGAGGGAGGAGACTTTTTTAAAAAAACAATAATAATAATATTTTTTAAAAGGATAAATAAATAAAGGGTTACAGAAAATCCTAGCTAGATTTCTCATCTTTGAACTGTACAAGATTCATCCAATTACTAACAAGTAAAGAATGCATGGTAAGGATGAAGTAAATCACCTGACACTTTGGGACTCAGATGATTGAAGTCCTGGCTCATTATTCGGCTTATGAAGCATGACACGTTTAAGCTCTCCTTCACCATCCAAGGGTCTGTTTAAAACTGTACCCACAGACCGCTTCCTTTTCATTCTTCTGTCCCATGATTCTCCAGTTGGAAGTTTGCGAATTTTTTCTTCTACTAGATCAGAAGCTTCACCTCCATCCCTAATCAAATCCCTCTCTCTCCCCAAGGAAGGAGGCAGCCTCGTGACATTGTTAGTCCGGCCTTCAGCCTATTAAAAAGTTAAAACAATATAAATTGCTCAAGCAGTCTAAGTTTAAGAAATATCAAACTAGCATGAATTGAAAGAAGAATCGATTTATGAACATGACAGTAAATGTGTAGAGACTGAATCATCGGGCTCAAGAAAATTCAGGACAGCAATAAAAAATCACAATTATACAAAAGGAGCCCTCTGAAAACCTTGAGAATGCAGTCAAAATGGACCTATCAATAGATGCCACATGAAGATGCATCGCTTGCCACTTGCCAAAAGGGCACCTCTCAGAACTTTGCAACATCAAAGTTATGTCTAATTAATCATACTATTTTGTGACTTCTCAGAAGTTCTACTAATTCCTGTTTCCCAACACTACATGTTCGACCTTTCGATTCTGTTCTCCATGTTTGATAAGAAACTTCCTTTTCACTTATATATAACCAATACCTAAATTGAGGTAATCATGTTCAAACGCTCATTTCTATCAAAAAGTAATGACACATGTCATGTGACTTTTTTTTTCCTGAGCACCATACTTATCAAATTGAAGACCATATACGGGCCCACCAAAGTGAATTGTACTCCAAAAACGCCTGAAATTGCAACATCTCTCTTAAAAGACTTCTTTTTTTAGATAAGAGACACTCTCTTAAAAGACTATTACTTCACTTTTTTTCCAAATTACCAAAAACCAGCGCTCAGATCATTATTCAATTAGTCTTTGCTCTCCACTCAATCTCTGATTTGGTCACTAACAATGCAGTATAGCTAACCTCTTCTCAAAATGAAATAGAAAATTATTTTAAACCATGGGAAAACAAAATAAATTGAATTACACTAAATGCATGCAGAACAAATAAGTGATGATTAACCAGTAATAGTACTTTCTTCCTAAAGATTTGTATCGCCAGAAAAAGGACTACCACAAAATCACTATAAGTAAAATGGAATAAAAATCCTATGATGTTGGTTTGATTTCGTTGGATTGAAGTTTTATTCTATAGTTAGTTCTTGGGCTCCCATTTCATGTCGGGCTTGTTTGTATGCTCTTGTTGTTCTTTCATCCTTCTTGATGAAAGCTCAGTTTCTCAATGGATCGGCTTGTGAGGAAGTTGCCCTCCTTCGCTGTCACATTCCTTGTTGGAAGGCGAAGGAAACTCCAGACCATATTCTTTAGGGTTGCATATTAGCGAGATCCATTGGGAATTTCTTGATTTTTCACAAGCTAATCACAAGGATTGTAGTAAATAGTGTTATATGTGTGTATATATATGTCTATGCATACATATATAATGTGTAGATACATATATACATTGTATACATATATATATGTGTATAGATACATATATATACGTCTATTTGAGAATAAATGACAGAATATGATCATGTTGTTCCTCGTCCTCCTCCATCTCCCCTAATGGCCTATGGGAGAAGGATTGTTTTTATGGTTAGCTGTGTGTGATTTACGGTGGATGATTTGGAGGGAGTGAACAGTAAGTAGGGTATTTAGAGAGGTGGAAAGGGATTCTAGGGATGTTTTGTCCCTTGTTAGAATCATTATTCCCCTTCGTGTTTCGATTTTGAAGACCTTTTACAAGTATTCAATAAGCACTATTTTGTATTGTTGGAGTCCCTTTCTTTAGGAAATTCCCCTTTTTGTGATTTTGGCTTTTTGTATGCTATTGTATTCTTTCTTTTTTTTACATTGAAAGTCGTCATTACCAACAATAAAAAGAAAATGTGAAGCTCGGTTTCTAACCAAAATAAATAAAGAAATTTTTTCAAAATGAGAACAAAACAAAGATATGCTCATCAAATTTTCATTATATGGAAAGATATGAGTATAGAAAAACGCACGTTAGTATTGAAAACCAGAATAGAAGTAACAGGATAAATAAAATTTTCACAGACCCTTAATTCAGCAACTGAAGTCCGAACCCGCTTGTTAAGAACGTTGTTTTTCGCCCTGTCTTCAAGTCTCTGATTGACAACATCTGAAGAATTTCGATGAACCTGACTTCCCTTCTTCAACATGTTAGGCCCAACCGGCCTTTCAGTTAACATCTCATTCCGAATTTGCTTCTTCTGGACCTGGGACTCACAGTACTTGTTCAATTTTTGCAAGGATTCATCCATCCTTTTTCCCCTAACCCTGAAAAGCATATGTTCATCAGAATCAGTATCCTCATTTCAGATTGTTCGGATGAAAACTTTTTTGAAGGACTGGGCCTTAAGACTGAGGAGGAAGTGGAGTTTGCATATCTATTGGGGACAATCAATGACCACATCCCCTCCCAGTTAGCTGAAAGGAGAATCTGGATTCTTAAGAACTTGGGAGAAAATCTAACACTAAATCTCTAAATCAGAGAGTTTTCAACTCTTGTATCTATCCTTAACAAAGGTTTGACCAAGACTGTTGGAAAAACAAAATCCCCAAACTGCTAGTGTTCCTACAGATCCTCGTTCTTGGAAGACTGAATAGTAATGACAAAGTTCAATGGAAGTTTCCTATTGTGCAGTTTCTCCAAGAGCTGTGTTATGTTCTAAAAAATATATATTATTTGATGTACATTTGAGGAAACCTAGAACCTCCTTTTCATTCATTGACTTTATGCTACAAGCCAAAGTATTTTATTAGATATTTCCTTCTTTGGAGCCAGGGCCAGCCATCCACTGTCTGTAAGAGGATTCTTGGGATATGCCTTTTTGCGAGCAAGCAGGTTAAGAGAAATGGAAGATCCCATGGGAAAATGGTCTCCTGGCTGGAGTTAAGAGTTGAGGAAGGACAAAACTAGAACTAGAAGTATAGTTTTTCTTAATAACAAAATAGTGCTTGATAATACTTCTAGAGATTTTGAATCATTTTTCCCCCAGAATGAGAAATTGAACTTTTTCCCATTTTGAAAAAAAATTTAGTTTTAGCATGCTTTGTAACTTCCCATCGATTTAACCCTCCAAGCCAGTAGTCCTTCTATCGTTTATGCCACGCAAGTTCCACATCAAAAACTTCCTTTTGCTTGAAAGGTTCTTCCCTTCTTTTTCTTACTTTTGTCTCCCTCCCATTAACGTAAAGTTATTTATGTTCAAGAAAACAAACAACAATGTAAACAAGAGATAAATTTATGTAACTAAACAGATCATTGCAAGCCAACTCACTGAACAGATCGTTCCAATGAGCTACCCTAATTTAAGTTTGAAAAAATGTACTAATAGAACTTGTAACCAGCAGGATTCCCAACTGTTTTATACTCGAGGATTGCAGCATCATGACATCAAATAAAAAGAAGAGGGGAAAACAAATATAATGTGTCTGGTGAATATGAAAAATCAAAACCATAGGGTACCTAGCCTTATTAGATGCTTCCAGAACACAAGCTCTGAACCGCTTTAGCTCCTCCACGGCCCCAGGATGCTTCACACGAGCAGATCCAAATGAGCCATCTTCTACATTCGTCCCAAATGACATCTCAAGAACCTTTTTTAACTCTTCAGAACGAGGATACTTTTGCTCTCCCAACTTTATAGGATCCAACAATAAAAACTGAGATAGTGTAGGCAGATCCCCAGTTGATGAAGCAATACCTCGGGATGAACTAGAACCCAAACCAAACATCCGGCTCTCTCCTCCATCACGATAGTTTCCAGACCTATCCAAACTGCTACTTGACTGGCTCATCCTCTGCCCATTGCCATAGCTCCCCCCAAATCCTAACTCGTCTTGAATAGCTGAGTTTGAGGACTCAAACCTCACATTTCCTGCCATCACTTTAAGCTACCTGAGCAAAAACCCAAATAAAATAGCTTCCCTATGATTCGAAGACTCCAGAATCCAACTCTGGAGCAGCAAACAGCTCGAACTATCTGCAATAACCATGACATCAAATTATTTCCAAACTTGTAATTAAGTGACATCTTTGAAGAGCTAACTACGTTTCGCTGAACATGGACAACAGTATGCAGCCAATGGAAAACTTGGGCAGTGTACCTAAAAAAAATAAAGAAGAAGAAGAAGAAAAAGAAGAAAAGAGGGAAACCAGGATGATGTTCCATTCACAATCAAAGCGGGTAGCAAAACGAAATTCAATTTTAAAAACCCATAATTTTCATGTGATTAAAGTATCGGAACAACCAAAAAAAATGACCCTCGCCAATTTTCAGTACCTTTGTACTGCCCCCTCGATAACGATCGAGATTTCCCAAACTAGATAACGGTTTCAGACAGAGACAAACGAAAACAACAATTCGTCGCAAGAATTGAACCAAGCAGATCAGAAACCCTTCCAAAAACAAAAGTAACAAACTAAGCAAACTCTAAACCCTAGTTCAAGCAAAACCTCTAGGGTTTGTCACCGACTTCCCAGAAATCGAATTCGCAGTTCCCCCAGGAGAAAACCGAATAATTCAAAAGCATAGAACTCCATATGACAACCATTTACCTGCATTGACCGATCAAACCCACATCGAACAGTAACAAAGATAATTCGCGATGGCAAACAGCACCGTTCAAACACCTTGAAAAATAAAATAAACGAGAAAGATAGAGGTATACGATGAGGGGGAAAGCAGCCGCCGTAGAGATTCCGATAGAGAAGGGGGGAGAGAGAGAAGGAAAAAGATTAGGAAGGTCCCGCTGAAATTTACTCGGACAAGGCAGTAATCGGCATAGTACAGCGCCGCTTACAATCAGAGCCCTTAATCAGGCTTCGGTCTTCGTGGGTCCCTTCAATTTAGCGCCAAGCTTTTGATAGATATATACTTTTACGAAAAAAGATCAAAACAAACGCTCTCACCTTAAACCATAAACTCCATGAAACCCTCCCCTCAAATCTTCATCGTCGTCTCTTCCATCCAACTTCTTCGCCGCTCTTTCTCCCGCCACCGTCTCCGTCCGCCGCCCGCCGATCGATTGACGGAATGCTAATTCGATTATCAAAACAATACGCTCTGCCTTTCCTCGCGGAAAAACTACCGGTCGGAGGACTGTGAGAGGGAAATGATGTGGGAAATCTTCGTCGGAGGCGACCGGAACGAGCAAGATGGTCGGTGAGTGATCGAGAGTGGCGGGCAAGATGAGAACGGCAGCATATATACTAGCGTTGAAATCATCTTCGTTTATCTTCCAACTGACTCAGTCAAAACTCGTTTTGACTGTATGACATATTTGTCAACGCTCTCGTGACATTTTTTGTCTACGAATTTAATTTAATTTTTAGAAAACAGAAAATCAACTTATGCCCTAGCGTGAATCGATTTTTAGTTTGAATTATATAAAAATATGGCCAGTCAAATAGTAAAACTACTTGAATTATTTTTAAATAAATAATCGTGTTTTATCATTATAATCGCTTACATCTAGACCTGTAGATGATTGTAATATATAATTGTGAATTATTAATAGACATTGACATTTGACTATCTTTATAAATAAGTTGACTCGTTTTGCTAAATTTGAAAACAATTCTAATAAATAGGGATAATAGTCGATTCGGTTTTTAGCCAATCAAAAACCAAACCAATTTACAAGTTTTATTTGGATTGATTTATTATCAATTTGTTTCTCAATTTTTGTTTTTATTCTTACTCTTCACTTTGTTTTGAATCGGTCATTTTTTGCTAACTTTAAATTAAAACCATGTCTAATTTGTTAACCATGTTTATACATTGTCAAAATAAACAATACTTTAGAAAATGGTATAAATTTGTGATATTAGTTTGTTTACATGCATACCTACACACGCACACATGTGTGGTTGTATTATATTAGTTGTACTATATCATTTATATCGAATATTCAATCTCTCGATGGTGCATAAAACACTATGCAAGAAACGAAATGGCAAAAAAGTAGAAATAATATGCTTCAACATGTTACGGGACACGTCCATATTATAGAGACGTTCTAAGCTTTCTAGAAGCTTCCTAGGGTCATAAATGTATTTTTATGCATTTAAACACAGTGGCCTAGATGTTTGTCCTATGGTAACTATTTTATTTTCTATTCATTGAAATTAAGCTTATAAATATTAGTTCTACCACGAGCTTACATATTTTGTTATCAATATTATGCCAATTTTTTTAAAAAGTCAAACAAAGTTTTGAAAACTAAAAAGAATGGTTTAGTTTGTTATGTATGTTACAATAGAGATGGTGTACTGTAATGGAAATGGTGAATCGACATATGACAGACATTTATGACACATTTGTGATTGATTATTTTACAAGGTCAAAATAATCATATTTAACCGTATGAAAATTGCGTTTAAAAATGTAAAATTAAACATTGATTTCTCCCACGGCATGTGTGTTGGTTGTGTTGATTTCCTATATGGTATGTTTGGGAGTGTTTTGGAAATAGTGTTTGACAACTTAAAGAAAGTGGTTTTAGAAAAATAAAAGATCACTCAAATTTGATTTTTGAAGTATTAGCTCCCTAGTGATTTTTTAAAAATGATTAAGGGGGAATCACCACCTAATTTTATATAGTTTTTGAAATACCCAAAACATCATCTTTTAATAATAAAACTTTTAAACATATGAAACTCACTTTTACAAAACTAATTATAGACAAATCGTCATTTTGAGCTCCATTATTTGTCTATAATTAGTTTTGTAATCGTTATAATATTTCATTATTTGTTTTACAAAATATTTGAATTTAATTTAAAATATTTTTTACTAGTCCGTATTTGTTTTTAAAAGATAGAATCGTCAAATTATCAGGACCCCATTTGGTAATCATTTCGTTTTTAGTTTTCGATGTTTGAAAATTAAGCCTATAAACACATATTTCACCTCAATCTCTTGCTTTAATATCTACTTTTTACACATGTTTTCAAAACCCAAGTGAAGTTTTGAAATCTTAAAAAGAAAAAAATGAGTGTTTAAAAACTTGTTTTTGTTTTTTAGAATCCGGCTAAAAATGCAACCTTTTTCTTGTAATTTATACAAATCACGGTAAGAGGAGGGGTTTGATTTTTAAAAATCAACTACAAAAAACTAAATAGTTATCTAACATGGTCTAAAAAAACATTACACGTGAGGTCGAAAAAAGGAAAATTACATATCAATTTTTTTTATTAACGTATAAAAAAGAGAGAGGAGATAAATTACAAGGAGAAAAGTAAATGTTAAGAGACAAGGGAGAAATTTGAAAATATTTGAGAGAACGACAAGAGAGAGAGAGAGAATAACTTAAGAATAGTGGCACTTAAGAATTGGTGTAATTCATTCACATATAATATGTACAGTCGATATATAAAATATCAAGTACTATTGTCAATGTGTGCATTGACATCTTTCAGTTATCAAAATGTCAAAGTGACAACAACCATTGTTACTTGGTAAAACAACACGTTGCTTTTTTAAAAAAATTGGAAATTAATGATTCGTTTTGGAAGAGAATATGAAAAAAAAACAAACAAAAAATATTAGAAAAAAGAGATTTAATGATAACGAAGTTGCATTTAATGTTTTCATGTATGTGTTTAGTAGCACAGTCAAAATTTGTGTTATTGCATTGGTTGGCTGATTTTATTAAATACAAAATTTGTGCAACATTCTGGACAACATGTCAAATGCATTGGCAATAACATTGAGACCGTCGACAACAACTTCAAGAAATGATTCTTTCCATATATAATTGGGTGTGATTTGTAGATTTTTTTGTGTATCTTGTTCTCCAGTTGTCTTCACCTTTCTTTTTCTTATGCAATTAATATTTTTTGTCTCCCAAATAATATTCTTCAGGCTAGTCATATATAAATGTTGCTCTTTTTTTTTTTTTTTTTTTTATGGTTAGTCACCTAATTAGAAAACTTTGTGCATTGAACGTTTTGATCTTGGGGTTTGTCTAAGACTCAAACTTCATGCATTGATATTGAAAATCCTTATACTTGTCGTTGAGACTTTTGGTTTGGTAGCCACTATAGAACTTGGGAGGAGTTCGATATTGATATTATATTTAGGAGGAGCTTAAATATTGTGAATGTGAGGGGATCTCACTCTTTGGGAGAGCCTAAACATGTTATATTGAGGGAATCTCATACAAAGTTTGAATAGGCATTTTTGTGGAAGTGAAAGGAGCCCAAACTCTGGGGGAGCCTAAGTTGAAACATTGAAGTGCAAGCTAAACGAGTGTTGTTGAAGAGAAAGTCTGTCAGATAAGTACTTTTGTTTTAATTGCTAAACTTTTTACACAGTGATGTTGCATTCCATCGGACACATTGCTCCCTAAATACAATATACTTGTCATAGAGACTTTTGGTTCGATAGCCACTGTAGAACTTGGAAGGAGTTTCGATATTGATATTGTATTTAGGGGGAGCCTGAATATAACGAATGTTAGAGGATCTCACTATCAGGGGAACCTAAACATATTGTATTGAGAGGACATCATACAAAACTTGAATAAGCATTTTTATGGAAATGATGGGAGCTCAAAGTTAGGGAGAGCCTAAGTTGAAACGTTGAAGAGCAAGCTATGCGCTAGTCACTGAAAAATGAGTCAGTCAGATTAGTATTTTTGTTGTAATTGCTAAACTCTTCAAATAATGAAGTTTCATTCCACCGGGTACACTGCCCCCCAAACGTAGGTGATTTTGCATCGAACTAAAATATCAATCTTTATGTCATCACATTTTTCTGCTTGCTTTTGTAACAACCTTCTTGCCGAATATATTGTATGTGACATCTTGCTTGACATTGTATTTTCTGTTATATCCACCTGTTTTTTCAATTTGGATTGTAATTTTAAAACAATTGTTAACAACATGTTTGATACTACATTTATAGTTCATGAAAGTAGTTGTAGTTACCACTAAACATAAGTTGACAACAAACTATTGTTAATTTTATTAAAATGACGTGTTTTGTGTTAAAAAAGAATCGTATAATTGCTATTTTGTAATATTATATAATTTACAATACACTACATAATAACTATTTTAATCTTAAAAATTAATTGAGTGTGGAACATGACATACAATTGTTGAACGTGGAAATTTTAAACCAATCACAAATGATCACGTTATTTTTCAAAGTCTCGATCAAATTACAAATCATTAGATTTGAGACTAATTAAAGGGTGACACATGTCATAGGATACAAATTGGGTAAATCCCGATGCCACATGTTTTCGTCACGATTGTTGAATTAAAAAAATAATAATTTTCTTAAGTCCTGTATTATTATTTGCGCTAAATACCAATTGAGCCGAAAATAGATATAATATAGCCCAATTGCTAAAACAACCCAAATCTATGTAGTTGGACTCAATAAGTCAGGTCCACGAATCAACCAAGTTCAAGCTCGCAAAGCCTATCTGACAACTCCATGAATAGAGGTGATATCTCCATATTAAAAATTTAATACTCCAAAGGACATAGAGAGACCACAATCAAAAGACTCCAAGCTATCACAATACAATGAAACGTACACATTCAACTGAGAGAAAAATCAGAGGATCGAGTTTTATAGATCAAACCACATCACATCAAAATTAACATAAACAAGATTTGTTTAACATAATTATGCATTCTACAAATTTGAACTTTAAAACCCGAGTGTAATCAAAACACAAAATCGTTGTTTTCCAGAATTTTGCATTGTTTGACTCCCAAAATCTGAAAACAATTTCAAGAAACGTTATTCGAATTGTCTGTCAATCATATATTCGTTGATCTCAGTAGATATGAAAACATAAAATATCTCTGGAGTTGTCAATCAAACAAATCAAAAAATTTTATGTTCTTCGTAAAAGAAAAATAGAATCGTATAATAGAAACTATTTGCTATTAACTGTACAACACTCGATACAAATAGGATAGATGCAACTCAAATAACAAAATATAATATAATCATTGCGACTACAGGGAGATAAGGATAGGATGAGAATAATTTTCGTCTTATTATCCCAAAAATAAACAAAACTCACACGCCACGTAAGCTGGCTCTGACATTGAGCCAATCACATTCAAGTGGGTCCTACATGCTAACGCAGCATTCCAACAACCCTCACTAATAAAATCAATTCCCTTCCCCTCCCTTTATAAATTATAAACAAAAAAACTCCGTTCTAACTTACATAACCCCGTTTTCGTCTCCAGTATTACCGAAAACGAACAAAGTTGCTGACGGAGAGAGCACCCACCGATTCCGATCAATCTTTTTCTTCCATGGCTATGGCGACCTCGAGCTCCACCTTCATCGCCTCTTCTTACACTTCGCCTTCTCTATTTCCATGCCGGTCTAGGTTTTTGGAGCCGGAGTTCGTTTCTCCTGTCCCTCACCGCTGTTTTGGTGGTGGTGCTAGGCTTACTTTCTCGCGGAAATGGTAAAGTTCGAGTGCTTTGGTAGTTCGGTTTTTTTCTTTGCATTCTTGTTTAGGATGAACTGTAATGAACCTTGCGTTGAACCTAACGATCTTTAATATCAAGAACTGTTTAATTTTGGTTCATTGTCAGTTGGCCTTGCTTGCTCTAGGGGTTTTTTGAGTTGTTGATGGATCAATTTGCTTTCTGTTGGTACTATTTATTATGGATAATGTGAAAATTGAGAAATGTCGGCTGTTTGGTTGACTGGTCTGGAGGCTGAGAGAGTAGGGTTTTGTGCTCGGGATGGATATCATTCGGTTCGTTAGAATTTAATCATCTGATATTTTTCGACGCAATGGATTTTTATTTAGCTTATAAAGTAACAATTGTTCGCTCCAGTCGTGTAAAGACATTCTACGCGGAGGGCGCTTTTGGTATTGATAGGTATCGGAGGCCTGGGCTGAGTTTTTATCGTACTTTACGCATATGTAGGTAGATCGGTAATGTGGATTATCTTTGATGCTAAATGTTAGAAGCTGACCTTTAGTTTCGTGAAAGAATGATGGGTGAATGTCTGATATGCTTTTATTCTTTAAAATATAATACAGGCTCGTTCCATTTGTGCAATATACGATCTGTTTTGGATGGACGAGCATTAGGCAGTGGACGATTCTAAAATTTTAATTGCTCTATGATTGCAAGTAACTGTTGCTGTCAGTGATCTTTGTGCCACGAGTTGTTCAGCGAACTTGTAAAGTTTAGTTCGGTAGTTTGCCTTTTGCTTTTGCTTTTCTGATTTAGACCTATTAGTCTATCTTAACGATTCTCTAGCACTTCATATTCTTCTTGCTCACTGAAGCATGCAACTCATATATCTGATGACCCTCTCTTGATTTATACCACTCAAGCCAATGCTTATGTCCTATTTGTTCTATTAATTGAATTTTATGCAGGAATATCCTGAGTGCATCAACCGATGGTTTGAATGCAGTCAGTCCAACATCATTGGTCAGTGATGTGTTTCTTAAATCTACTATTGGAATAATATTTTTTCTGATGTCCTCAAGGCTGGACTGCTTACTATTTCTACATAATAAAGTCAATACGTTCAACTTTTATTACATTTTATTTACCTTTTTTCATTCCACAAAACCATCACTGGTTTGACTTATAGTCATAATCATTAAGATTTTCAACATCCTTCATAAATGACTTTTACTTCTCCCCCTTGACAACAGTGGAGGCTATAGAAATACTCTAATTGGGTACCAGTATTTCAATTTCGCAATTATAAAAAAGTTACATCAGGAAGAGCTCAACAAATTAATCCCTTCTCAGTGCCTCCACCCCTCCCTATGATATCATTTCCCAGGAACTTCCGTGGTTTCTTTTCAACCAAATCTTCAATAGAACAACTTTAACAGTGTCAGAGAAATAACTTGTATGTTCCTTCCCATACCGCACATATTACCTTAAAGAAGTTGTTCTCCCAATTGAGAAATGAATACTAACTAATCTCAAAATATATATTGAATTCTAATTAAATCTCATCCTTAATTAGTTAATTGTAATATTTAATTTTCATTTTTAATTAGTTAATTGTAATTGTCAAAACATTTGAAAAATGTTTTTTTTGTTTCACTTATTATATATGTATTGCAATTGTAAAGACAATGATTTTATGTTAGGCATCTTCTTTTTATCTTTTTTGTGGGTGGTAGGGATTAAAGATTTTGTAGTCATCCTTTGTTTCTTACCCTTATGTTAAGACTCCTTAACCTGAAACTCAGAAAGATCTCAACAAAGGCTAAAAATGCCTCTGCTTAATATATATTGCAAGAACACACAAGTTTAACTAGACAAATTATAGTCTAATGAAGAACACAAATGGAAAACAAGGACAGACAAATCAAGAAATAACCAGCTCCTTCGAGAAGGCTGTGGAATCCTCTCCCTAAAAGCTTACAGCAGGTTTTACCAAAATAAAACCTAAAGCATCAATCCCAAAACCTTCTTTATTTATACCATCAACCTAGGGGCCCTCAGGTATTTTCATCCTCTGCAATGGCTTCACCCGTAGCCATATCACGTGCATTTCCTTTCTTACCCCTCCTTTTATATGTATGAAGAATTGGTGGTTTAACACCTTAACAGTTGGAACCCAAACTTCTAGTACTGTATTTCCATTTTTGGTGTTTTTCTTTGCCTTTATTTGGTTTGGACTAGTTTTTGTGTAGCCATCGTATGTCCTTTCATTTACTCTATGAAAACATTTTTTTAAAGTCAGGCATCTCACTTTGTACTTCTTATTTTGCTGTTGATGCTCTTATTTATTATTCTTTATTCAACTAATTATTTTTTCCTGAGTGTGTATGTGTATTATGTTGCTATATACTTTTTCAGCTGTCAAAACATAGGACTCAAAAATCTCTTTTTGGTGGGCCATTCAACAAGTTCATTTTTACTTCAAGAATTGTCCATTTTTTTTCTGCGAATACTCTAATCATATGCTGTTTGGATTAAATGATTTAACTGTGCAACAATTCCTTTTGTTGATCTTCCCCATTAATCATAAATCTGGATGACTTCAAAACTGTGACATTGATGAGTTAATTTTTATTCCAGATGTTTGATCAAGATAATGTGCCAATGCCCATAGTTCTCATAGATCAAGATTCAGACGCCAATGCAACAATAGTGGAAGTCAGTTTTGGTGATCGTCTTGGTGCTCTTATCGATACGGTGACTTTTGCAGTTCCATTATCTCTTACTTTCTAGAAATTGCATTAGAAGATTTCATATATCTTATTCTCCTTATACATCATGTAAAGTCAATTTGAGGTTCTGTTGTACAATGTTAATGCTAAAATACTCATGTTAGATGTTGGGCTCAAAGTTATGATGTAATTTATTCCCAAGTAGGATTCCATTTTCTATTTCAACGTTGTGGTTGTAGCTTATGGATGCTGGAGTAATATATGATCACAGAAACAATTTTTTGGCTTATAGGATTCTTATGCGAATTTATTTCTACTATCCTCACTTTGTGAAATACAAATTTACATTTTCTATAATAACGTTTTTCTAAATTAGAGCCACCTAAACGTTCTTTTAGTACTTATATTTATGTATATCTAAACATCGTTTCTCTGTATCTTATTTCATCATCTTTTCTTTGACTTCTTGTGTAGATGAGAGCATTAAAAGATTTGGGTTTGGATGTGGCGAAAGGAACTGTTAGCACAGAGGGACCTGTCAAGCAAACAAAATTTTATCTGACAAGATTGTGAGTTGTTTTATTGCTTTTCTTGTCATTTGAGTTACTGTCTGATGTGGTTAGTAGCAGCTCCCTTGGTTATTCCAAATTTGCCACTTCACATGTTGACTCCCCGCATCACTTTTTCCTCAATTTATATTTTATATATTTACTATCAAGTTTCTTTATTTCCGAGAATATCACAAGTTGTATAGGTGGGCTCAATTTTGCCTCCTTGTCTAATTTTTGGTACCTGATCTCAATGGTGAAGGAAATTTTGATCCAGTGATCCATTTCGAACATAATCTGCAATGAATATGTTAACCAAGGGGGTATAAGGGGGTGAAAGTGGATAATATATCCACATACTCTCTATATCACCTTTTGAGTCTTAAAAAATTCATCCATCTTTGCTTCATAATATCCCTAAAACATAAGCATCCTTGATCACGTAGTCTTTGCTTTACCCTGCCCTTTACCTCAAGCCTTTACCAGTTTTCCTTATCATCACTACAACTTATGGGGGAAAGAGATGGGGTAACTATACGAAATTCAATAAAATCCATGGAGATCAAAGCTCTTAAATTATGCAAATTTAAATATAAGTTGTCACAAGTATATTCCGAGTTGGTGGCCTACTGAGAAGCATGAGTAGAAACTAGAACCTGCATCTCTTTTTCAATGTCACAGTAAACTTCAATGATTTCTTTCCTTCCAATTAAAAAAAAAGTAGACAATAGCAAGTTCTTAGTCAGAAGAATTTTGGTCTTCTAATGAAGGGATGTTCATGAGTAAGCTGCAGGTGAAGTCCCAGTTGTTAGTTGAAAGTTTAACTTAAAGCAGGAGAAAATTATGTTTAATGGAGTGTAGGCATAAGGTAGATAAGAAGAAGATGCTGGATCTTTTCTGAAAGTTTATCCAATATCCCAGATTCCCATTGACTGGTCTACACCTAGAGGGATGTTAGTTCTATGATCTTTCTTCAGACGTTTGGTTTTCTGTATGTTTGCTAGATGCTTGTGAGTGCTATGGAACTCCTCAATCGGTCTTATCACTTGTGAAGAGAAGGGCCGATTTTTAGGGTAAGCAGGGTGTGTGCGATCTTGTGGAGTTTGTGGGGTGAGCGGGACGGTAGGACTTTTAGAGGGGTGGATAAGGACCCTAGTGAGGTTTTGTCCTTTGTTTGCTTTCATGTCTCTTTATGGGATTTGGTTTCAAAGACCTTTTGTAACTCTTTGATTGGCGTTATTGCATAGTTGGAGAACCTTCTTTAGGGGAGGTGCCTTTTTTGTGGGCTGGATCGTTTGTATGCCCATTTATTCAAACATTTTTTCTCAATGAAAGTTATTTTTATAAAAGAAAAAGAAAAGATCTACTGGTTTACACCCAAAGCTCATGCATGGACTTTGTTGTCATGATGTATCTTCTGCCCACTTATGATATTGAATTGAGAGTATATTCCCACATTCAGATTCTTAGTTCCTGGCACATTGTCAGCATAATGATAGTTTGTTACCGCCTGTTATTTGAAGATCTATTAAGCGATTTTAATTTTAGATAACGCATGTGTTGTGCTATCTTGCAGGGATATTCTACTTGTGCTCTTATATAACTATTGACCTTTTAACATGTGTTTTGATGTTTGTAATGGTAGAGACTCGGGCCGCAAAGTTGAAGATCCTGATTTGTTGGAGAGTATTCGTTTAACCATCATCAACAACCTTTTGAAGTATCACCCAGTACGTATACTAAATAACTTAGCATACATTGTCTATCTTAGCTTAATTTTATCTGACGTATCTCTCCCTTAACTTTCTGAATATTTCCTTTTATTTTCTTTATCTTAGCTTTTTAGTTTCTTGGTAGGAATCTAGTCAACAGCTTGCAATGGGTGAGGCTTTTGGAATTCAACCTCCAGAGAAGAAGGTATAGCTTCCTTCATGCTCATATTTTCTTTTATGGATATATAATTGTATTTATAGAAAATAAAACCATACCTCCAATCCGAGGAGTCTTTTGTACTCTAGATGGTGTTTTCTCCTTTTCTTTTAATATTTTTTTAAAAATTTGATACTATTAATAAAATTGTTTCTTATTAAAAGAGTGGGAAAAACTGCCATACAAAGAGGCAAGGGATCTAGCCTATCTAGCCAAGAATTTCCAACGAGCGATATAAAGAAAGGATAGTTACAGCAGGGTTTTGATTTAAGTGACAAAGCCTGGTAAAGGGATTAACTTTAGCGATATCCCAAATCTTATTCTTATCACTCCTAATTTATTTAGAGCGTTGGTAAAGTTCCAAAGTACCCAGAAGGCAAAGTAGCCGTTACCGTATTCTGCAGTTTAACTTGTTACATATTTCTTCAGACCTTCATCAATATTTGCAGTTACAATTATTTATTTATTTATTAATTTTTTTGCTGTGAATTTGGAATCTACAGTGACTTGAGCTGCATAAATGTTCAATTTTCCTTGATTTAACGATATGTATGTTTCTTTTGAGGGTTTTCTTGATTTAACTCTCTTTAATGCATTGTATTGGTGCAAATATTCACACCCTCTTACCGAGTATTGGCTTTCTGTTTTATTTAATAATCAGAAATCCTTCTTGTATTCCATTACTTATGTTCTTAAATAATTGGATTCAGTTTGATATATTGCAGATGTATGAGTATCTGTTATAGATGTTGCAGCAAATCCTTGACCCTTTTCTTCTTAATAATAGCTATCTGTAATGTAATTCTAGGAGATTTTTGTTTTATGTTTTCTATGCAAAATGGCTTTATTTTGTTTTATCTTTTATATGCAAAATAGTTTAGTAATTTTTTTCCTTGTGGACTTGATTTTGTATTTATTTACTTAACACTGTATTGTCCTTTCCCTCCCCTTAAAAGATATGATTTGTTTTAACTAGAAAATGACCTATTGGTTCGTGTCTCTCCGTTATGTATACATGCAATGCTGCTTGATGTCCCCTTGCAATTTTGAAAATTTGTTTTCGTCCTGGGTGAAATGATCTGAAAGTTTGGCGCTGTTCCTATAATTCCTCTGCTCTCTAGAGCTAAACGGGTCATCATTGTCTTGGAGTGAAATTCTCTTCCCTTCAAAATTAAGGTCTTTTTTTTAAGTGAGTGGGCCATCATTCTTTTGTTATCTCTTCATTAGTTATGCATGAAGTTGCAAGTTCAGGATCTTGAGTGTAGTTTTTGGTTCATCAGACTGCAGTTCATAGAAATAGTCACTTTGGGGGATCCAATTAAAGTCCTTTTTTTGTGTGTGTGTGCGCGCGTGCGCACGCTCGTGTGTGTGTGTTATTTTGTTTTTTCTCCCTTTTTAATGGTAGTGAGGTCCGCATTTCTATTTTGCTTCATGCAGCTTGACGTTGATATTGCAACTCATGTTCACGTGAAAGCTGATGGACCTAAAAGGAGGTGTGCTCCTCTTGATTTAAAATAACTTGTCACAATTTTGTTGTGAAAGATATATCACTTCTCATCTATCTAATGTCTATCTATTACATTGTTTTTAGACTACAACTCTGCAATGTAATTATTAAATTGGCGGGAGCTAATTGTTCAATTATCATCTAATTTTTTATTTTCAATTTATAGCCTACTTTGTTTAGAGACTGCAGACCGCCCTGGATTGCTGCTTGAAGTTATAAAAATGCTTGCCGACATCAATATCGATGTTGAATCAGCAGAGATAGATACAGAAGTAAAGCCGCCCGCCCTTCCATTCTATTATTCTTTTTCTTCGTCTTCCTCTGATTTGTGATGACAATATTTCAACTTTGATCTCTAGGGGTTGGTCGCCAAGGACAAGTTTCATGTCAGTTATGGCGGAGCTGCACTGAATAGTTCCTTATCTCAGGTAAATAGCGTACATGATATTCTGTGTGTGTTTTGGGCATGTTAAAATGTAACATTAGATTCTTGTTTTTAGCACTTTTGAAAAAGAAATGAAGTGTTTAATAATAATAGTACTTAAAAGCACCATGAAATAAGTTATTCATCACACACACGCGCATATATATATTGGATTAAACATGCTTATTTGTTAATTAATGTCTTTTTGTTTAGGCAGTGTAAAACTTTTTATTACATTCGTCTTTTCAATTCATGATGCGGATTAAAGTTGAATCTTCTCTTTTCTTTTACACCTCAAACTACCAACCACTGGTTTAAGCATTTACATTAGTGATCCTGCCTAGTATTGTGGTTAGGAAAACAAAATTCTCTTGATGAACAAGAATGTGGAGGGATGAATGTTTTGCTTGACTCAAAGTGATAAAAGTAGGGGGCAAATTGCAGAAAACCACCCTAGAAGTATGGTGATAGTTTGTTGCAAGTATACCCCCTTTGCCATTGTAAAAATTGAGCTCTCTAGCTTACACATATGCTAAAAATAGAGGTTGGAGGACTCAATTTTTACTATTGAAAGTTAGATGGTATAAGAGGTCATGGGCTTAATCCATGGTGGCCATCTATCTAGAGCTTAATATCCTACGGGTTTCCTTGATACCCAAAGTTGTACTATAATGTCAGGCAAGTTATCTCGTGAGATTAGTCGAGGTGTGAGTAAATTGACCTAGATGCTCACAAATATTAAAAAAATTATTGCAACTACCACTATATTTTAAGGATGCTTTTTGCAATTTGCGCAACTCCTTTTAGTTTAAAGACTTCCATTAGGCTGTTTTAGGTTCTCCCTTTTTGTTAATTTTGGCTTTCAGCATTAAAAAAACTAAAATTAGCATACCTTAGCATGTACTCATTTCTTTCCGGTCGAAGGTTCAAATCTCCCTACTCCACATCTGTTGTACTAAAAAATAATGTAAAAAAAAATCTTGTAACGTATTTCAATTTGTTTATAATACACGCAGGTTGTGGTAAATTGTCTACGTTACTACCTGCGGAGGCCGGAGACAGACATAGATAGTTACTAAGATCTCAGAGGAACATCATCTCCAATGTAAGGTTTGAAAGTGTTTGAGAGGTCATACAAAAGTTGGATCTCAAGTTCTCATCATCTCCAGAATTTTTCATAATTTGAAATTTCGAGCTCCCTATGATAATATGGGGAGCTGATCAACTTCAAAGATCTTGCTTTCACTTGTATAGATTTGAAGAATGGGATACTGTCACACAACAAAATGCTATCTTCCATGTCTGTTAATATCTGTCCAAGACACTAAGCTTCCGAGAAGGTATCATTGTTCTCACTTACCAAACTAATAAAATGGAGTTTGAAGAAATAACATCTATTGATTACAGGTTTTTAAATGGTTCAATTTAGAAGTTTACAAGAAGAAATGAAGAACAGGTTGCAAAAATTTAGTTTTAGGGGTGATTTTGAATGAATATAGGACCTGTTTGGATTCACAAGTGTCTTTTAAAACCCATTTGTATTTAAATTCTTTTCATTAAAATGGTTTAAAATATATTTAAAAGTTATTTTGAATACTTGTCAAAGTGTACAAATCTGGTCGTGTAATGTGTAAATTTGAATTTAATGTCTAATAGAATTTTAAACTTTTGAATTGAAAGTAGATTTGCAAACACTCTGGATGAATTGAGAAAAATTGAAAATTCAGAATTCTTATAGATCCACAGTTAAAATTGAAAGCTTAAATTCAAAGTTTAAGTGCTTCTAAAAGTTGAAGGAAACAGACACCAATTTTAAAGTGAATGAATTAAATTTATAATTAAAAAATGTTGCAATTGAAAGTGTACAAGAACAAGATTGAACTTTGCAATGATGTAGATTGGTGCTAAAATACATAGCTCCCAATAGCTCCCAAAAGCCTTCATTTTTGCATCTTTTTTGAGAACTTGTTATAATAGAGTATCTGATATTTCTCGAGATTTTTTTGTCTTTCATATCGCGTGTTTAGTTGTCTTCTAAAATATATTTTTATGGGTAAAATGTATTTTTGGTCCATGAGGTTTGTAATTTGTGTTAGATTTTAACAATTAAGAAGTGGGTTGGTGATAATAATTTGAGGTTTGAAGTTTGTGTTAGATATTAACGACAAGATATATTATTAGCACAATACTCAAAGTGGGGTTAGGTGATAATAATCATTCCCAAGGAAGTAGATATTAACAACTAAGAAGGTATTAATTCTACATGTGACTATTTTAGTCCCTATTTTTCAATTTAAAATTTCTTTCAGTCGACATAAAATATTATTATTATTCTTCTTTTTCTTTTTACTCTAAAAGCCGTTTGACCCAAATATGGACCTAATATATTGACGTTAGTAAGTTTGTTAGGTGTGTAGAGTTGTAAGACAGAGTTACTCGTTAATATGAAAAGTAGAGAAATAAGAGAAAATAAAGTTCTTGATAGATGTGAAAAGTAGAGATAGATGAAAAGATGAAATTATGTCGAGAAAGATTGAGTTAAATGTGTATTAACTACTATGTGGACCAAACGGCCCCTAAAACTGACATAAATATAGCCTATAGGGCATGAATCAGGTTTGGAAAGAGTGTGAGCAGCAGTTTTCTCACATAGAATCTTAGACATGGCTTCTCTTTTCCCATGAGACAAGAAAGTAACAATTACCTCCTCTACCCCAACTTGAAATGGCCGCCTCAGCAATCACAAACTGATGCTCCCAAGATATCGTGGTAAGGACTTGGAATGGATTTATGCTCCCAAATAAAAAAATGCAAACAATAACTTGAGGATCGATACGTGAATCACTCGAGAAAACCTAAAATGGAATTCAAGGCTACCGACCAAAAATGAAATTAACAACTCTTGTTATCTCATGTTTGGGTGAGCAAAGACGCAAAGCCTCTCTAAAGATTGAGAAAGTAGGTCCTGACCACATTGATAACAAAGAAGACTCTTGAGAACCCTAGTTAGAGATGTATTAGGACTACAAGAATATTAGTTAGGATCGTTAGAGGGTGTGGATCATTTGAAAGGAATTTCCATTGCGGAAACTTGAGAGTAAAATGTTGTTTCATATTGCAACTTCTTTAGATATTGGAATATGCATTTCTATTTTTCAGTGTTCTTTGTGTTCCTGAGTGCTCTCGTTAGAAGGTATCCTAACACAAATACAGCTTGAAGTCCCTCTCTGCCAAGAGGAAAAATGAAGCAACTTACTAAAGAACCCTTGTTTTGAGCTTTTGATATGAACTAATCTTGAAAAGTCAACCCAAAAGAGTGTAGGATACAAAATATTCAAGAGTTTATTTTATCTATGGAAAGTTGAAGATAAACTGATGTCTAGGCAGAACAACCTCAAGTAAGTTACAGGACAAATAACAATAATATATTACACACTTACAGTATGATACAAGGTCAAATCTCCTACTAAGGCCAATTTCCTTTCAGCAAGTTTGTAGAAGCCAAGAGAATGTAGAAATGATCTTCCATGGTACATGAGTCTAGTTGCAAAAGAAAAACAGCTCACCTGGAACCTGAAGAATGTATCACAAATCTATATATTTATAACTACATGCAACTATCTATACATATTTGGCCTAAATTGATCATCATAAAATGAATATTGGTTCGTTGGAGGCATTTCTATGCTCCGGCCTGGAAAAGTTCTTACAAAACTATCATTGGGATGTATGTTTGAGGATACTGGACGTGATGGATAGTTGTGTACATAGGGAGAGGATTGAACTGCATCGAAGTATTGATCGAAATGATGCTTCTGACCTGGATTTTTCCATCTATTCTCAGGAATATGGTCAGTCAGAAATCCATCTCGGGTAAAGCCTGAACCAGTGCGGTAGCCACTGCTGCGTAAACGGCTGTCTCTTAAAAAACTTGATCTATCCTCCATTTCATGACCAGGGAAAATTTGATGGTTTGCAGATAATGCAACACCCTCACCAGGATAACGAGTTGGAGATCTTAACTGAGAACTGGAAGCTAGGAAGTTCGCTTGTGAAGAAGCTTCAGCAGCAAAATCAGTTGGAAGTCTGAAGAGCCCCGCGCATCCAACGGGGATTTCTAACCTGTCCCCAATTTTTGGGACAGAAATTGGCCCAATGGATTTATCAATTGATTCACTTTCACCATCTACAGAGGGTAATTTGATGATTTTCTTTGTTAGAGATAGTTTTGCTTGTTTAAGTGCCTCTAATACACCATCTAATGCAGGCGGTTCATGTGGTACCAATGCATATAGATCATTGTTACTGCATGGAGTTTCTTGGTCATAGGAATTGATAACACTCTGAGATGACAATGGCCTTTCAGGGAGCCCATGATTGAGGTGGGAGGTACGTGAAGGTTCTTGTGCACTGTTTTCTTGGCTTTCTTGGCATTGCTTCACATTAGCCATAGGAAAGGTAAATTCTTCAAGTGATTTTGAAGTAGAAATGCTGTTTGTATTCTGATCCTGCAAGTCCTCCACATCAGCAGCACACATAGATCGGCCAAGCACATTGGTTTGAGCTTGGGACAAATCTCTAGTGTCACAATCGACTGCAACCTGTGATTTTGCCTCGTTTGCAAGATTATTTGACAGATTTGGAGCTTGAGCCCTCATCTCATCCCTTTCCTCTGTGATATCTGAATGGTTTCCAGGGTCACAAGAATCCTACACAAGCAATGAACCAAGGGAGAAGAATAAGTTGTTAAAGAAACTGCCACGTGCACGATGTAATTGGCTCAAAACCAGAGGGCAAATTACCCCAATCTACCATCCACCAACAGTTATAGACTTATACAAGGAGAAAGACTACAAAATCAAGGTCGGGTGCAAAGACATGTCTGACAGAATTGGCTGTAATAACATGATTGTCATGCAATAAAAGCCAAGACCAACGGCTTCCGTTTTTTCTTTTTGTTACAGAAACATAGAAAACAGTCCTCACGTAATCTCACAGATTTATTTATTCATACTCGAGGAATAATATTCATTTTCATGATATAAGGAAAGTTATGTTTGTCAAATGAACTGGAAATTCTTACTAGAGAAAAGAAAGGGGTGTCAATTACTAACGTGAACAGAAGCTATCTAGCTAAAACAGGAGAGACTTGAAGAAAATAGTGACCAGTCTAACAAAGATTGCTCATCAGATAAGATAGATGTTAAGAAAAAAGGGAATGCGTGATCCTAGCATCAAGATAGAACTTTCATAAGAATCTCAATTAAATCGTGGATATGATGAAAAGGAACAGTCAACCGTCATAAGTAATCAGTTTATGATAGAACATACGGGTGTACTGTTGTTATTTTCTCTGAACTTCTCTTCCCATTCTCTTTGAGCCTTTTCCATTGCTTCATATTGATCAATGAGTTGTGCTTGGCATTTCAATGCCTTCTCCATATCATCCACTTTTTCATATCCATCTACATCATTATCCTGATCATTATTTCCTACACTATTATGAACTCCTGAAGAACTTGAGCGTGTCTTTTCATGAACTTCATAGCCATCTCTCAATATATTGTGCCCATTTACAGAGTAATTTCGAGAGTCTTCTGAACAAGTAGACGGTATCTCTTGAGAACTATCCACGTGGGCCTCAGATTTGAGCTCTCCATCTAGTGGTCTGGTATGCATAAATAATAATTAATATATCAAGTGCAAAGTTCAAGAAGTGCTTAAAACTCAACATCTCTTTGGCACTTAATCAAATGATTGAACTACACTTTAACGATCTATCACATAGTAGAAGAATCCAACTATCATCTATCTATCGTCCCTATAAGATAAGCTAAACAAGTTTGGGTAAGAGCCTGTTAGAATTACTTTTTTCCTGTTCTTTTTTTAATGATAGACAAAATTACTAATGAGTACTGCATATCCAGTTAATTGTAATTTTTCATTTTAAAGATAAAGAGGCAATACTTGCTTTGCCGAAGAAAGAACATAAAAGAAGGGAACAAACAGTCACAATCATCAACCAAGGAGTATAACATATTAAAATTAAGAAATAAAAAATGGAAAACAGAGAATAACAGAACAACAATTCAAAATTGTTCCCACAATAGCACAAAAGAAAGGTTAAGATTTATCAAATTATCCTCAAATTAACACCACTCTCCCTTTAAGGGAGTCTCGTAAAACTCCATTCCATACCATTCGAGTATCTAACATACAGCTCTAATCACATTGATAGATAGATTTATCTTTACAGGAGATGGAGACAACAAATAGCCTGCATTATTGCTGGTCGCAAAATATTAGGAATGGGCTAGGAGATTCAAAAGGTTTGTAGAATTAAACTCCACCTCCCGTAGGAGAAGGGGCAACATAAGGACATATGAATGTTGTTATCGATGACTGGAAAAATATAATATACTAAGGCTAACTAAATGGATTAACTTCAAAGCGAGATCAGGAACAACTGATTAAATTGGTGGTTTGAGAACATAGGAAGATGGGCTCTATCTCCCTTCCTAGTGTTCGAAGGTTACTCTTTTAGATTTTAGATTGGAGAGAAGGGATGTCAGATTTTGGAGTCCTCGGTCCTTTCGATGGGTTCTCGTGCAAGTCCATTTTTCATTTTGGCCGATCCCTCTCCCTAGGTGAATCGGTCTTTTCAGTGGTTTGGAGGATTGAGGTTCCTAGGAAAGTGAAGTTCTTTACTTGGCAGGTTCTCTATGGCCGGGCTAACACGCTGGATAAGCTTGGGAGGAAGGTGCCTCTACTTTCTGGGCCTTTTTGCTATATTGTTTGCTGAAAAACAAAGGAAGATCTGGAGTATATCCTTCGGAGCTATGACTTCGCGAGCGTTGTCTGGGGACTCCTGTTTCCAAATGTTTGGTATGACGAGTGCTCACCACAGAGATGTAAGTGCTATGATCAAGGAGGCGTTCCTCAAGCCGCCTATTGGGGAGAAAGGTCGGTTTCATCGGCTTGCTGGTGTGTGTGCAATGTTATGATCTTGTGGGATGAGAGGAATAAGAGGGTGTTTAAGGGAGTAGAGCGGGTTGTTTGTTTTCATGTTTCTCGCTAGGCTTCAATTTTGAAGACCTTTTGCAATTATTCTTTAGGATTGATTTTGCATAGTTGGAGCCCCTTCTTGTCAAGGGCGTTTCTCCTTTTTGTGCGCTTGGCTTTTTGTATGACCGTGTATTCTTTCATTTTTTTCTCAATGAAAGTGGTTATTTTCATATAAAGAAAAATTAAAATAAATAAATAAATAGATAACAGGAGTAACATTACAATATAGCTTTTTGTTTAAGGGTATGGTTGAACAACTAAAAGTTTGACACTGCTAGTATGGTGGAAAGTGAAAGATTTGGTAATTTTTCCTACCATTTATAGAAATCACGTTCTAACACTACATATAATTCTTTTTTTTTTCTTTTATATCCGTGAGTGTCCGGGCTAGCTTACGTGCACCTCGACTAATCTCACGGAACACCCGCCTGACCCTACAACATTTGGGTGCCAAAGAAACTCATAGGAAATTAATTCCTAGGTAGGTGACCACCATGGATTGAACCCATGACCTCTTAGTTAGTTATTGACCTTTTTACCACTAGGCCAACCCATGATGGTTCTACATATAATTCATATTGATGATAGACAATCCAAATTCTTTATTTAACTTGAATTAAGGAAACATGAAAACCCTCCCTTTTGCTCATATTTGAGAAAACTAAAATCCCAAAGAAGATAAGGTTTTTTTCCTCCTAGGTTGCTTCGGGGAGGATCAACACCATAAACTTTACCCAAAGATATTCATTATGGTTTTGGATTCTTAGCATTGTGCATTCTACGAGAAGGGATCACTAATTACGTGTAGAGGTGTCACTTTGCTAGGTTGCATTGGAAAGTGTAGGACAAATCTCTTGACAAGAGGCTTTTTTACGATAATTCGGACTGTCTAGACATAGAAGTTTTGGAGAATTTTAAAGATTGTAGTCATTTTCTGTTCACAATCATTTTTATTGAGACCTTTTGTAAAAAAATTGCTGTTTATGTTTTGCGAGTTCCAATGCTCAGGCTATACTTTTCGTAAACACTTTCCATTGTGCCTTGCATGTACACCTTTCAAGATTGAAAATCAATACAGAGGTTGGAATGGCTATGATAATTAAATTCAGATCTATCCAAAACCTCACTTCAGTAATTAGGAATAGTCACTCCAAAACGCAACTTAATCTCCAGGAACAATAGCCTACATTCTAACAGATGAGCCAAATCAACAGAAATTTCATAAATAGAGAACAAAAATATACTGCTTAAGCATACCTTGTATCTCTACGTTTTATCTGGCGGCAAGATCTTCCAAGCTGGTGTTTTGGTGAAGAAGAACCAATCGAAGTAAAACTGCTTCGACTTCTTATAGAACTTTTTTTGTACTTCTCACGAGTATGTGGTGAATCATTGCGACCTTTCCAAGACAGGCTTCCGCCTAGCACTGGAGACGTATCGATATCAGAACCTGAATATTCTTCATGTTCATTCCTCCTCCGTGTTGTACCGGAGTTCACATCCTCTCTAGCAGTGCCATCCTCAACTTTTGATTCAGTTTCATGATCAGAGTTTGAATCAAGTGTCTCGGAAATATCACTAGCGCCATTATCTTCTAAAATGGCAAGTACATCTGCTGTGGCCTTTTCAGCCATCTTTCTTTGAAGAGACACGATCTTTAGCTGCTCCTCTAGTTCTGCAACCTATAGTAAACAAAATATATTTCCAGATCAAACACATGAGATAGAAGGCACACAAAAGCAACCAAAATAATAAACAAACACTGAACTCGTTTTGCTAGTTCATCAGCTCTTTGCCTTGCACTTTTTGAAACTGATCGTTCTGATAGAAGTCGAGCACGAAGAAACTCAATAGTCATTGCAGTTGTGTCCTCCACACCAGGAACACCCCTGATACACCAATGGTCATTAAACACACGAAAACCAGAGAGAGAAAGGCAACAAGAAGGGGAGAAAAAAAAAGCTGAGAAAGTAAAGAATGCAAACTATTTATTGCTCAACTTCAATCACAGGCATTCTTCAAAATTCAATCCCAACCAAGCTACAATCAGAGTATTGAGTACAGTTCGTTTTCACAAAACCATTAAATTGTGTGATGTTTTTAAACATTAACTCAAAGAAGTTCCATGAAAAAAAAATTAAATAGAAACCTTAAGTTCCATTTCTCTTGTCAGATGTCAAAATCCATCAGGAAATTTCTCCTCAATTTTAGCTTTGAAACAAACCCATTTACATCCTTAAGGAGCTAAAATGTCTCGATCGTATCACTAAAGGAACGGGATAGCACATTCATGAAAACAAACATACAAAAAGAGAAAATAACATACAAAACATGAGTGAGAAAACTGAAAAGTTGAAGCCAAATATAAACAAAAAGAAAACATTAAAATTTTCCTATGCACAGCAGCCTACACCTGCCCCAATCCTTGATATTAAACGAAATAAACCACAAAACCAAAAACAATAACAGTTACTCAACTCAGGAGGACGAAAAACAAGTAATTCACACTCCAGAATCATAAAGAAGAAAGTTACTCGAAATCTCCTAAATCTAACGCACTTTGTTCGAGACCAATTCCACCAATCGCAGAATTACACAAGCTTAAACGACAAAACAAAAACTACCCACGAACTAAAACCACTTCAATCACTGAAAACTAGAGCCAAAATCACAAGAGCAACAAAAATCAAAGAGACCCAGATGAGTAATACCTCGGATCTTGCTGATCCTGATCAGGATTCTCCATTTTCAATTGATAAAAACAGCTTCAAACTCAAACTTCCCGGTTTCTATGCAGAAATAAAAGGAGAATAGGACGAATTACTAAGAACCCACCATAGAAACATGAAAAAAGAAAAATTGAGCAGAAAAGAAATGAGAGACTGAGAGGAAATAGTAAGAGGAAATGAAGATTAAGAAAACCCATGCTGACCTCAGAATGAAGCTTCCATGAACCCTAACAACGGAGACTTTAGTTTTCAGTATGAGGGTAGGAGGTTGGAATGGAAGAGAAATTCCATTTCCATATGACCATACGAACAAACAAGCGATGAGATGGGACCAATAAATCAACTGCAATCGTGAATATGTTTTGGGTCCGATTCGATTAACATTACACAACGTCCCTCTTGCCATTCAAGTAATATTAATGTCGTTGCAGTAAAGTACTATCATTTTCACCTTTTTCCAATTTCTACCCCATAACTTTATGGAATTACAGCTTGTACCCTCAAAAAGTTTGTTTAATTTTAATATTTGTATTTTCAATAAATTTAAACTTTTGTCATTTTGGCAAAATTCTCCATTATATACAATGTAATGTATTATAAATTATACAACGTTGTAAAATAATAATTATGTAAATTTTGATAAAATAAAAAATATTTATAAATAAATTAACAATAATTTATCATCAATTATCAATTATTATTAGTGGCTAACTACTCCAAGTTTTATGTTTTATGATTTATATATAAAATATTAAACACATTTTAAACAATCATTTAAATTAGAATTTCTTTTCAAATTGTTAACAAAAAAAATAAATACAAAAATAAATATCTATCAACACCAACAATTCTCTTAATATTTGATTGTTATTATTATTATAAATTGAGATGTTGATATTTTTTCTTGAAATTGACATTATAAATATATTGTTATTTTTTTTCTCCTCTTTGTTTCCCTAAATTTTAGTTTTTACTTTTGAGATAATTTTTGGGGTAAATTATTTATTTCGTCTGGTTCGATTTTATCATAAAATTATATATTGATATGTTTCTATCAATGTCATTTACAATAATATAATTTAAAATATTACTATTGATGTCTATTAATAGAATCTGAAATTTTGTTTACTGTTTGACATTTTAAAACTTGAATTGCCTATTTAGATATAAATTTGAACGTTCATCCCTATCAAAATCTGTGTAATTTAACTTAGTTAATCATAAAGAACCATAAAGTGGTTTCCATTAAAACTGAAAATTAAAATTGTTTATCTAAAAAGTATTAAAAGATTGGAGTGATTATTGTGGTCAAATATTAAATAGTTTTCATACAAATTCAGGAGTATTTCTTATCTCATTTTGTAGAATAACACTAATTTTTATGGTCAAACAAATCGAGGGTTTAAGGGCTTTCAAATTTGACTTCAAACTTTTAGAATGTCTAATTTGGTCATTTAACTTTTAATTTTATTCTAAATATTAGATTTTTTTTATAAATATTTTAGTTTTTAAGCTTTCAATTTTTTTTAATATAGCAATTATTAAAATTGATCAAAGAAAATCATGTCAATTACCATTTTAGTTCGTATATTTGTTATGATTTTAACAAATTAGTGACATGGTCTTAAGTGCATGTTCTAATTATTTTAAAATTTTAGAGATTAAATTGGAACGAACTAATTAGTCAAAAGACAAAAAATAAATAGTTCGATAAATTTAAAAAAAAAAAAACCAAAGTAAAATAACTTAAAAAGGCTATAAACTAAATTCACCTTCAAAATAAATATCACTTGAATAAACATAATAAAAACATCAATACCATGTTTTAAATACCAAGAAAATATTAACGTCGATGAATAAAATCAAAATATTTACTAATTACAATAAGTGTTCCTCGTTTTTTAGACTACGGTTGAAATATTGATTCACTGTATATGTCGATTTGAAAAAAGTTTCGTCAAGAAAATTAAAAAAATATATATAAATTTAAATATATAATGGGTAAGAAAAAAAAAGAAAATGCAAATGAATTTTATAATACAAAATCATTGAACCCTAAATAACGTAAGAAGACAACCAAAGAGAGAGTGACATTTACGCACTTAATTAAAAATATATAGAGAGAGAGAGACACAATTGGAATAAGAAAAAAAAGAGTTGGATTTTCCCACATTTTTCACTTTAATTATGACCCACAAAAATATCTACTAAATTAATTAATTAATAATAATAATTAGGGTCATTTTTAAATACGATAAAATAAACTAAAATATTTATAAAATATAAAAAAAAATTCAGATTCTAACGTAGATTAATAGTTTTGTTGTTTACCATAATAATTCTAATAAATAACGCTTGAATAATTATGACCCAATTTATCGTTTTAATTATATTTTATTTCTAGACTATGCATATGTGTAGAGCGTCCAAATCTGGGTCAATCCTAGCAAAAGAAAGATAATAATAATAATAAAATATTTATTAAACGGTTTAAATTGAAAGACTAAGATGAAATAAATGATTTTTTTTAAATATAACAAAATGTACTAAAATATTAAAAAATATAGCAAAATTTTACTTTATATATGTGATAGACAGATCTAAATAGTAGTCTATCGTGGTCTATCACTTATAGGTTGTTTGCATTTTCACTATATTTGCAAATATTATCTCACATTTAAAATAATTTTTCTAAAATTAAATATACGTGTTCAAATTGTTGAGTCGCATCCTTTCAATTTAGATGGTATGTTTTTTTTTCAAAATCAATATCACGTAGATTGAGAAAATCTGAACGCTTTGGGATGGATCTGGTGTGCCCGAAACCAATCTTATATACAAACTATATAAGGTCATGTTTGGTAACCATTTTAATTTTTTGTTTTTATTTTTAAATTTTTATATAAAAATTTGTTTTTTATTTTATTATTTTTTGTATTTCATATTTGTTTTTAAAACACTATTGGAGGTCTTTTTAAGTAATCAATTAAATAATTATTTCTTGGGGTACCTGCCCTTTTTTTTTTCTTTAATAATCAAATGGAACTGTCCATTGAGTAATGGTAATTAAAATAATGGCAGAAAATGACTTGTAAAATTGTCCTATAAAAAATGGCTTTTATCATTATTATTATTTATATTATTTTATTTATTTATTTTTTGTAGACAAAATAACAAATTTGTATTCTTGAGAATTTCCTCTCTCCTAATGTACAAAGTAGGTATCTCCTATCACTATCATTCTTTTTATTATTATTTTTTTACAACCAAATAATTTGTTTTTTTAAAAAAAAAATAAATAAATAGCTATTCAAGTTTTCAAGTAAATTTAATTAATAAAGTTAATCAATGAGATTAGCTAATGATGAGTAGTAGTATTGTTTGATTATTTATACTCGTTTAGAATTGTCTAAGGTAAAGTCGGAAGCCCAAAAATAGATCTTAACCCAAGGTATATTGGATTCTCAAAGAGAAAAATCAGTGCATTGAGATTTGGACCAACTAGCTTAGCCAAAAAATAACTGAGGTTGTGTTTGGTCTGACACCTTGCAACTTTAAGTGTCGAAAAAAAAATAACATAGCCAAAGTTACAGGTGACCACATGCAATTGTCGACATTCTAAATAGTCTCATTCAACGACCCAAAGAAATAGAGTATGTAATCTCTAACGGTGTGTTTGGGGCATGGAGTGGGGTGGAGTGGAGTGGGCTATAATAGTACACTCCATGTTTGTGGCGGGATTATTTTAGTTGGGGATTAGAATTATGATTAAAATAACTCACATGCTTCTACTATTCTTCAACCCTAGGAGTATTTGTTTCAAGGAGTTGGAAAGTTCGTCCACCAACTTTCGGACACCACCTTCTGTAATCATCGCCGGCCAATCTCCGACCACTACCTCCAGTGATCGTCGTCGGCCAATCTTCGACCATCACCTCCGGTGATCGTCGTCGGCCAATCTCCAACCACCACTTTCGGTAATCGTCGTCGACCAATCACTGACCACCGACGAACTTTCGACAACCAACTCCGGCGACTACCGCCAACCAACCTCCGGTCGCCACCGATCAACCTTGAAAAATTTTAATAAAAATATTTTAAGATATATAACAAACCAAATAAACTTGTATGTACAAATATTTTTTTTTAAAAAAAAAATTGAAACTCATTTCTGTTTTTTTATTTTAAAAATTTTTTATAAAAAATATTTAAATAAAAATAAATTTTCGACATTTTTCTAAGTCATTCCAAATAGCTACTTAGTTTAATTATATTATTATTTTTTAAAATATATTTTCTTTTTTTTTTTCTTTTAGAGGTTTTTCTAAATTATTATTATTATTATTATGTTATCTTTTTAAAACTATCTCTTTCTCATTTTTTGTTTTAAACTTATGTTTTCTTAATATATATATGTATGTATGTATGTATGTATAGTTAAGTATATTTATTTAGGTCATATGTGTAGAAATCTCTATTTTAGTTTAATAACATTTTTTCATTTTTTTCATTGGTCAATTTAACTGGCTCGAAGACCTATAATTATTTTTTGCACTTAAAAATTAAAATGCTGAAAATAACATATCTAGATTTTTTATTCCTGAAATATAATTTGATGAAAAAAAGTTGTAATTTTCCAAACAATTGAATTCAAGATTAAAATACTAGTTTATTTCAATTTGAAGTTAACATATTATAATATTTTTTTTTTAAAAAAAAAACCATGATCTTTTTTCAAATTAGTTAAAGTGACAATAGTCTAAGAAATTTTATTTCAAAATCTAGTAAAATCTAAATCTCATAGATATATATATAATATTAAATTTATTAAATGAACAACATAATTAACTAGATTTAATAAAATCACATATCGATTTCTATAAAAGAGACTATATTATAAAATTTTATAACATGAACATCTCATGTTGTAGTAAACTAGTTTGTATAAATTGGTAGAAAATATAATTTGAAATATGTTTTACAAAAATGATATTTCATGTACCTAAATAAATGTATGACAAAAATAACAGTGAAAAAAATAGGCATGACATAGAATAATCAATATTTATTTTTCAGATTATAATTTTGACTATAATAATTTGCACCCAAACACAGACTATAATAACTCAGACTATAATACTCTACACCCCAAACACACATTATAATAACCCAAACTATAATACTCTGCACCCCAAACACACATTATAATAACCCAGACTATAATACTCTGCACCTCAAACACAGACTATAATAACACACAGTTTATTATAACCCACATACTATAATAACCACAGAGTATAATAACTCACTTTGTGTCCCAAACGACCCCTAAATGAGAGCTCTAGCTTCATTCACCAAGTTTTCAAAATGTACCTTTTTAGTTTTTGGATTTTTACAAATAGGTTTAAAAGGTCACCCAAATAATTTTATACTTTTATTTTAAATAATTATATGACATTTTAAATTAGAAGAATAATTCTAAAAATTAAATACACCCTAAAACTATTTTTTTTAATTTCAAATATCATATAATAATCTTTTAAAAATCAAACAAAAAATACATTCCGGACCTTTTAAACCTATTTTTGAAAACTCATAATCACATTTTGAAAACTTAGAGACCAAATTGGTCTATTCTCATCAACCTAAAGACTAAAAGAAATATATTTTTAAAACTCGAAGACTAAACGCACATATTCATCAAAATCTGAAAACTGAAAAAAATATTTTTTTTTCTTTTACACCATTATTAGGTTTGTATTAATCAATAAACTATATTAAACACACTTATTATTAATATATATATTTTTTCAAACATGAGAAAAAGAAGATTTCATTTATAAACATTTATCTTTATTAAAAGTTATACTAAATAGACTATACATACATTTTTTAAATAATTTTAATAAATTTAATAATTTCAAAATCATTTTAAACCAAGAATAAGATGATAACCATGGATAAAAGTATCTGTCGATATGTCGATATATCCGTAGATTGAAGGGTTCAACATCGGTATTAAATATCCATGAATATTTCCAATATCTTTTATAAATGCTCGTAAAACATAAAAATATTATTTATCTACCTATCTAGTCCAATATAAATAGTAATATTAACAATAATATTCATAATTTAGTTTAGAGTAAAAAAGTAGAGTTATTTTCAAATATAACAAAATGAACCAAACACAACAAAATATCACAGCTAGATTGTGATGTTTTGCTATATTTGTAAATATTTTCAAAAGTTTTGTCTTTTAAAATAATTTTTCAAAAAAGTACTTAATTATTAATCTAAATAAATTTTATATTTTTAGTGACTTACAAAAGTATTCGTCAATATAACAAGATAAACTAAAATATTTATAAAATACAACAAACTTTTAGATTATTATATCAATGATAGATACTAATAGTCATTGATAGACTTCTATCAGTACCTATTTGTGCATTAATAAACACCGATAAAAAATTATTAATATTTAAAATTTTACTATATTTTATAATATATATAAAATTGAAATTTCGATGCTGACATTGATATTTAAACATCGTTTTTGTTTTGTATAACAAACAGATGGGAATGAAGATTGGAAGTGCACATCGTCTTGGAAGATGTGAACAAATTGAGTGAAGATTTGGATAGAATAAAGTTGCCCCCAAGACAATTTGTTCATATTCTCCTAATATTCAAACTTCAAACTATTTTTAAAATTATAAAACAATAAAATAAATCGTTTAAGAAAAGGTAAATTACAAAAATCACCCTTAACCTGTAGTAGTTGTAATTATACCTCTAAATTTTTCAATAATACCAATTAGATCCCTAAACTTCTAAATTGTTAAAATTGAATCCTCAAACTTTTGATAATGGTAAAAATCGAACCCACAAATGATACAAATTGAATACTCAAACTTATATAATCAATACACTTTAAGAGTTCAATTACAATTTAGATGTTTGGTTTAGTTTGTCCAATTAAAAACGATATAAAATATGTATTATTATTATTATCTAAAAGGTCGAAGATTTGAATCTTCGTTTATATATATATATATAAACATGTCTCTTTCTAAGAACAAAAGATTAAAAAAATGTAAAATTAGTAGTGGATACAAAGATTCTAAACGTAACACTAACTCCACTCAAATAGTGTTCTGTTGATATAAAATGTACTTATTTGACTTCAAAGTGTTTTCACATATAATAAATTTATTTTGTAAAGTGAAGATATGAAAGACATCTTTATTGTTCTAATATCTCGCAACGAACATCTAAATTCGATAAATCACCTTGTATATGAATCACATCCATACATGAATGAATATATTCATTCGATGTGTAACCATCTACACAAAAGCAATCAACAGACACTTAATTCGAAGAGTCGTGTTCCAAAGATTAAAGGATATAATGAGTAACAACTTTCACCTAATGAGTTGTGTCCTGTCAACATAAGGTTGCACCTCTACTATTCTAGCTTTGTTCAACAAACACTAATTGAAAAGTCGTGCCAATAAAGATGGAAAGGCAAAGTAGTCATTTCCAAAAAATGTAGGGGCAAAAAAGGAATAGGCAAAAAATTATCATATTTCTCTTTGATTTTTTTTTTTTTTTCAATTCAATCTCGATTCACTACGTTCCAAAAATTTTGTCTATATTTATTTTAAAGCATTTTGTCACTTCTAAATTTTCAAAATGTCTATTTTATTAAATTTGACAAAAACATTTAAAAACAATAGCAAAATGGTATGTAAATCACTTTCGAACTTTAATCATATTTTATTTTGATGTTACTTTTAAATACAAATTTGCAAATACTATTTTCAGATATAGTTCGAATGGAAAAAGAGAAAAAAGATATTAGCCAAAACGAGCTTAGCTCAACGATTATTGTTCGTATCTCCAACCTCTAATTGTTGGACTAAGAAAAGATATTATATAATGACCATTTACATAGGATGGTCCATAAGAGAACTGCAGACTAGAACTCTTTCTTTGTATGTCCAGTTTTGAATTAACAATTCAAATGCTTAAAAACTTGAAAAAAGAATTGTTTTTGTCCCTAAAAATTATTTAGTCTATGGAGTTTTAAATGTTACATTGTTTTTACCCGTGAGATGTTAGGAATATCTTTCGTTTGGTACATGAATTTTTTCAATTTTGAGAAATAAACTTAAAAATTCATTTATAAAAAGACTATTTCAAGGAGTTAGTCAGCCACGACTTAAAAACATCAATTTCATGTCGTATTAATTCCTTACCCTGTGAGCTCCAAGAATTCACAAATTCACTGTTTACTTCGAACACTCGAAACCTGTTTTCTTGAAAACTCATGGACAAAAAAAAAAAAAAACACTTTTAACTTCAAATAAAAAAAAAAACTTATATATCAATTTTTGAAAATACAAATTTGAGAGACTAACAAAAAGTCAACTTTCTATTCTATTTTTAACACTTAAAACAATTTTTAAGTATCTGAAAAATCATATCAAACCAAAAATCCTCTAAATTAAAATCAAAAGACTATTTGTTCTTGCCCGGAGTTAATACGTTCGAGTTAGAAATTTTTTTATTGGACTTGTAAGATGAAGTTTTTTAATAAATGTGAAAAAGTAGAGGAAAATGAAAAGATGAAGCTTCTCGATAAATATAAAAGAAAAAGTGAACTATGAAATCACCCGATATAAATATACAGTTGAGTCGTTGAACACGGTTACTGGAAAATCCACTCTTAAATTTCTAAATCTGCTATTAAATACATATATGAGAACGTTGTAGAACATTACTTTTTGTTATTTATTAAAAGTATCCTCAACAATCAAACACTTCCAAAGGAAACAAAAACATATAGAAAACAAATAACAATTGTTTGTTCTCATTGTCATCCATTCAAATTCAACATGGCCGACTTCATGGTTTGAAGTTTGAACGCATAGATATAAAATACACGTGGATCTGTATCTCTTTGCCACGTGGATATCCACATGTATCCATTAAGTCAATTGGTGATTTAAGATCATGGTATCTTAGCTGTTGATTCGGAAGGTATTTTTCCTTCCCGGTTAATCTTCATTTTCATTTGTTGGGTCTATTCGCTTCGCTCATCAACTTATCCTTTTGGTCAATTTAAAAGAGACGTGTGAATAAACATTTTATGTTAAAACTTATTAGACATAACTAAAATATTTACAAATACAGTAAATATTAGATTGATTGCTATATGTGTCTAGGAACATTAATTAGACTTCCATAGATTCATCAATATCAACATTTTTTTTCCGATATTTGCAATGGGAAGATTTAAAAGACTTCAATTTCTTCGTCGACGTCTCAGACATTTCATGATCCTTATCACTTTTTTTTTGTTCCACAATCCAAACCTCTTTTTAAGCTTTTAAATTATTCCTCATAACATATCTCAAATTCAAACAAGAAAGAAAGAAAGGAAAAGAAATGGAGTTAGCTGGGCATCACAGAAATGAGATGAAAATGAAGATTTTGATGCTTCCATGGCTTGCTCATGGCCATGCCTCACCTTTCTTAGAGCTCTCAAAATTGCTCGCTACTAACAACTTTCACATTTTCTTCTGTTCCACTTCTATTATCCTTCAGTCCATTCAATCAAAACTCCCTCAAAACTTACTATCCTCTAATATAGAGCTTGTCGAGTTGACCTTACCGACGTCGGCTGACCTCCCGCCACACCGCCACACCACTGCTGGCCTCCCCTCGCATCTCATGTTCTCGCTCAAGCGAGCATTCAACTCTGCTGCCTCCGCCTTTGACGGGATCGTTCGGAACTTGAGACCGGACTTGGTCATCTATGATTTCTTGCAACCTTGGGCTCCGGCTGTGGCTCTCTCTGCTAATATTCCAGCAGTCATGTTTCAATGCACAGGTTCCCTTCCTAATAATGAATTAAGACTTTGGTTTAATTAATTAATATTCTTTTTGTCTAGATCATAATTTCCTTTTATATAATATATATATATATATATAATTTGACAAAAAAAAAATATGGAAAAAAGTATAACTCAATTAGCATCAAGTATGTGCTATCGACCTCCGATTAAGATGTTCGATCTCTCCAAACTCCACATAATATTGTTAAAAAAGAATTATCTTATCTAATAAGTCTGTGAACTTTAAATGATTTCAAATCAACTGATAAAGTTATTGAAATAGTTGATAAATTAATAAATTGTTTCAGGTGCTCTTATGACGGCCATGATAACGAACGGGTCAAAGTTTCCAAACTCGGATTTTCCATCGATGTTTCCCGAAATTCGTCTCTCCGAGTTTGAGATTAAACAGCTGAAGAACTTGTTTAGATGTTCAGTGAATGATGCAAAAGACAAGCAAAGATTTGAGGAATGTTGTGAAAGATCTTGTGGCATCGTTCTTCTTAAATCTTTCAGAGAAATCGAAGCCAAATATATTGATTTTCTCTCCACTTTGTTGCAAATCAAGGTTTGTTTTCAATTATTTTTCGAATGGTAATTCATTAATGTCTTATTTTACTTTACTATAATAATAATAAATTTTTTTAAAAAAACTTTGAAACAAATATTTATTTTTAATTTTTTTAATTTAAATGACATTTTTGCGGTACATGTGCATGGAACAATTTGAACCTTTGACTTCAAAAAACGACAATACAAACTTTTATTTAGTTGAACTAGAGTCATTTTAGCATTAAAATTATCATTATTTTAGTTAAGTCAAATCAATAATTTCCTTCATTTTTTTGGAGTTTATATTCGATGGAAGAGAATTTCAAAGGTGGCACATGCCTAAATTGCTTCATGTTAACGTGCTAAGTTTAGATTTTCGTTAAGTGACACTACTACAAATTTGGTCTTTCTCTTGACGTATATCCTCAAAGAATTCTACCTTAATCGATTCCATTATGGTACTATTATTAATACATGTATTTTTAGTTTAATCACCATAAATCTATATGCAGCACTATGTATTGCATAACCTATAAAGTACAATCAATTGTCTTAGGCCCAAGTTTGGTCCTTTTTTTATAAAGGAACTTGTACCTTTGCCAAGCACCCCCATACTTTCAGCATTTTATATGAAGACAACTTTCTATTCCACATTTCATGAGGCGACTTATTAGTCTTCTTACGTGGAATTCTATTTAGTATAAAATTTGCTGTAAGCAAAGTTTTTCCCCGCAAATTGTGAGGTAAACCTAAACTATTTAACATGCAATTAACTATGTCCTTTGAAGTTCGGTTCTTTTTCTTTCACCTACACCATTTTGTTGTGGTGTATAAGGTGTTGTAGTTTGATGGATTATACCATTAACTTAAGCCACTTCAATTGGAAACGAATACACTTAATGAATAATATTTAGACTCAACTTAGTAAGATGAAGTAATAAGGCTTAGATGTGAAAACAATCAAATATTTGAAAGAACATAAAACACTTTGTATATAGTCGAGACACGCTTCTGATAAGCGTTGTCCTGAAGACAATTATTCGCTCTGCATGGGCTTGCAAGCAGACTATAAGAATCGTCTCAGCAAGATACAACAACTAACTCCGATAGAACTACAATCTTGAATTGTTCGGATCTAGCAAAACTCTTTGATACTTACTCTCAACTCAACACAATAACAAAAGAAAGAAAGAAAGAAAGAAAGAACGAAAGAAAGAATGGAGAGAACTCTATTCAATTTTGGAATGGATGCTCCAAATGAAAGAACAAGTTGCTATTTATAGACTAGCAACTTAGTAAATTTACAAAATACAAAATAAAATAAAATAAATACAAAGTTGAAACATTTATCAAATTTAACTTACTTTAGTTGTTATTTGATTAAAATCAAACATAATTCATTCAAATTGGAGAAACAACAAATTTAACTTTTATACATGTTAAATTTGTACATGAAACAACATTTTAATTTGATGATTTCAATCCAGTTTGAAGTTTCTAATAAATGGATTTAATTTACACAATTAAATCTAATTTTATTTTATGTTTCAAAATTAACCAAAGTTTCACTCTCTTGAGTTGATTCTTGATTATTTAGGTAATTCCCGTGGGTCCGTTGGTTCAAGAACTTGAAGAAGACATCGTATTAGCAGAACGTTTGGAGAAATGGCTAAACAAAAAGGAAAAAAAATCTTGCATACTCGTATCTTTCGGAAGCGAGTTTTACTTATCCAAAGGAGATATGGAAGAGATCGCTCATGGCTTAGAGTTGAGCCACCTGAACTTCATATGGGTGGTGAGGTTTCCGGCGGGTGGCGATGGAGAAAGAAAGAAGAACGTTGAAGAAGAAGTCCCAAAAGGGTTTCTAGAGAGAGTTGGAGAGAGAGGAATGTTGGTCGAAGAGTGGGTCCCACAAGGCCATATCTTGAAGCATCGGAGCACCGGCGGGTTCCTCAGCCACTGTGGGTGGAGCTCTGTCTTAGAGAGCATCAAGTTTGGCATTCCAATCATCGCTGCCCCAATGCAACTCGATCAACCGTTGAATGCCAGGTAACACTTTTCTACATCCACGCATATATATATACATACATATATACATCAAAGCAATAATTAGGTGCAGTCTAGTCTCATGCACCATCATTTTCTGGATTGGACAAAGATAAGAGGACAATGACCATGCATTTTTATATGGTAAATATATTTATCTATATATACAAAAATACTTAATTATCTACATGTTAGGTTGCGTTCATTTTTTTTGTCGCTCACCCGATTATCTAATTTTAGTTTGTCACATGACAAATTATTTTTCTTTTTTACTTTTATTTTTAAAATAATATTTTCAAATTTTGTCTATTGTGCAATCGGAGTGAGCGTTGTTAAAAGATAAATATACCTTAAAATATACACTTGCACATTAATTTGAAAAGAAATGAAACTGTGAAATATCCACGAGAAATATATTACTTAATTGAGTAAATAAATATTACAACACACTTTTTTAAATTATGAGTTAAAATTTTAATTACTAATATCATGTTAAATTACAAGTTTAGACTTTAAATTTTTTGATTTTATCAATTAGTTTATGAATTTTAAACAATTTCAAATTTGTCTTAGAGTTCTTGAATTTTAAAATTGTTGTCAAACAAAAATCTTACTATTCTATGTAATACGTAAAAATTTATGGATTCATGAGATACAAGCTTAAATTTTCAACGAGAAAAAATCCAATTTTAAATATCACTTAAGTGTTAGAAATTGTGAACATATGTCAAGAATCTACTACCAAACACAAATAGAAAGATCGTGAAATCAATATTATTATTAGACACTTTCGAGGATCTAGCTATTAAAGATAATAAAAAAGTCTTTATACGACTAAATTTGTAACTTAACCCTCGATTATTTTATATATTTAGATCGATATTAGCATTTTGTTCACATCAACATATTCACGTTAAATCTATATTTGATATACTATGTACAAATGTCAATGAAAATATTCACATGTCGATGTGGAATTTAGGCTAGTAGAGCACCTGGGCGTTGGTGTCGTGGTGGAGAGAAGTGGTGACGGTAGGCTATGCCGGAGAGAGGTGGGGAGAGCTGTGAGAGAGGTGGTGGCGGAGGAAAGTGGGAAGAGAGTGAGGGAGAAGGTGAAGGAGTTTGCAAAGATTATGAAGGAGAAAGGTGATGAAGAAATGGAGGTTGTTGTGGAAGAGATAATGAAGCTATGTAGAAGGAAGAAGAAGGGTTTACAAAGCAATTGGTGTAGAGCTTCCATGGATTCACATTGTTGTGAAGTCATGAAGATTGATGATCATAATGGTGCAACACCCAACAAAGACAGCCTACCTCCTTGCAAATAAGTAAAGTGGGAAGAGATATCCTGTAAATTTTAATGGTATTATTATATAAACATTAAGTTCGGAAATTGTTTTGATTTTTGTACGTTTAATTTTGGTTCATTTTGAATCAGTCCACAATTTCTAGTATATGTGCTCCATAGTTCCTGGTGCATGTGTTCAATTTCATGTACTGGTGGAATTACTGAAAACCATTTATTCTTCGATTATCCTTTTAATCAAGTTGACGGGAGAACATACTCTTGTACAATTGCTCGTTAGGATACATGACCTAATTTGAGTTGCCCCTTTAATACGCATGATTAATTGAGACGTAAGATGAGAAAGGCATGTGGTGTATTGCTATCTATCTCATATGGCAACCTAATCACTTGGTGATCAGGACACTATCTTACGTCTACAGCTAAGTAGTCAGTCATATGGTCTCATTCCTTTGATCGTGTTTGTGTTTTGAGCGACGACTTTGACTTTCGAGCTCCATACTTCAATACTTTGTAAAATAATAATAAAATAATAATAATAATAAATAAATAAGGGTATAAATGATCGGTTTGGCTCATTTGCCCTTATCGTCAGACGTGGGATTTCGTCTCTTTAAAATTTTGCGGAGATCGAAACGAACGTAGTTCCCTCCCTGGAGCATATGGGATGAAAAGAATTGTCGTTCCTCAAGAAATTGCTTGCTTCTGATTCTTGATTTCAAAAAACGGAAGCTTAAGCGAAGGATTATCACAGACACGATCAAATGGATTCTCAAAATCCACATCCGAAGGTTTGAAATTTTTCTCAGTTTGATAAGAATCCCTTTATCAGCTTTTCGTTAGATTTTTATTGCAATTCTTTTTTCCAGATAGCGCTCCACACTCCTCTTCGATTCTTCGATTGGGTGAGTTAGTTCATGGGAATGGAAGGTTTCTGCTTGTTTATTCCGACTAAATAGTGCGAATCAATCGATTTCGACGATTCTAGGGTATTATTCAAGGATTTGTAGGAGTAATTCCACTAATTACTTAAACATGAAATGTCGAAGGCGTGAAGATTACTATGTTAGAGAGCTGGAAAATGTGGAACTTCATGTACAGGATCGGCTTCATCTTGATTATGGTCGATATGGTATGCCCCGGCGGGAGACACTGGATCGATCTCCACGTCTTAGGAGAAGTTTGAGCCCTCATAGAATTGGTGGTTCACGACGCGAAGTGGGTTTGGTTCATAGGGTTGATAACACTGAAGGGAGGGACGGGGATTGGCATCTGAGAACTGGAAGGAACAATGATATTGGGCCAACTTCACATTCTTATGGTCAATCGAGGAAAGTGCCCAACTATGAGGAAGTGTTCCTGCACAATGATCACAGGCAGCATTCACATTTGCAGCAGGTTTTACCTGAGCCAAGGAGATTTTCTGCTGACAACGAAGTTGTAGACTATAAGCATGACGTTCGGTATAGACAAGATGATTTGAGAATTAGGAAAGAGAGGGAAATTATTGAAGGGAGATGGTCAGATGGCCGTGGACAAAGGGTGACGGATCAGAAACTTTTGGCTATAGAAGAGGGCAATGTGATGGGATCTTATAATTCACATCCTGGCATCGTTCCTACACCAGTTTATAAAGACTTCTTACCATCTTCCCAGAGTTTGGATGTGGATATGCGAAGTCTTGACAATGAAAGACTCAAATTTCGAAACCATGTAGTTTCTGATAAATCTCAGGTCACAGATTCACTCGAAGCTGAAGAAAGACAGAGGTTTAATTCAAGGAATATTGGATATTCTGCAAGTTCAGGATTTTATTCCAGAGGAAATGAGACCTCTTCGTCAGGACCACTGACAAGCAAGTGTTTGGAATCTTATCGTGATGGCCATTACTTTCAAATTTCAGATGAGTTTTCAATAAGGAGCCATGGAGACCTTGTGGACCCTATAGAGTTTAATTCATATGGGAAAAGGACCCTTGTAGATACAGCCATTGATCTTGAAGATGGAAAAAGGAATCTTACGCTTCATCAACGAGGAACAAATAGTCCTAGAAGGGAGCACGGGAGCTATTTTTACTCTAAACCTGAAAGAACAGTGACTAATTCAAATGAAGATCCATCAAGAGTGGTGCAGAAAATTACTCAAACACATGACTATGTTGATTACGCCAGTACAATTGTTTCTGACCATGGAGACTTTTCAAGAACTAAAGTTGCAAACACTAGTATGCTCAAATTACAAAAAGCTGATGACTCGTATGCAAACTATAGAACACTCGACCATTGTAGACTTAGAAAACAGAGAGTGTTAGATTACCCTGATGTAGGACCAAGCACAGAAGAAATAAACGATGACAATGAATATGCAGGCGTTGGATCCATCTATGTTGATGTGGGAAGGAGAGTAACTCAAGATTATGAAAGGTCACACATTAACCATTCTCAGTATGGTCAAACATCATTTGCAATATCGGATTATGGCCCTGAAAGAGAGGTAGGTTCACATTGTTTGAAAGAGAGGTTGCAAAGGTCCAACATGTCCAAGTGTGATGCAAAGGGTTACAGAAATACTGAAAGGGTACAGAGAATGACAGAGGGCGTTCGCACTTACAATTTGAGGGAGGGTCATATGCCAAAAAGAAAGTACTTTGAAGAAGATATGAATTTACTCGATTATAGAATAGCTACATCATGTGAATATGCACCCAGTAGGGTTGTGGATTTATATGATAGTGGTGAACAGTGGGTGGATGATGAAAACAGTCGCAGATATATATCCAGGAAAGCAGGATTTGACCACAACAAATACAAGAAGCCAAATACGAAATACAATCATCATAATTTTGCTGATTCACATGAAGGTTATTCAGATCATGCTCAAAAATATAAGTCTGGTTCAAAATATATGAAGGGCAATAAAAAGCATGGTCCTTCAAGCTGGATAAAGTTACAAAATGTTGATCACAGAAATAGTTTGCATAAACCATTTAAAAATTGGAAAAAAACTGAAGCGAATGATTACGTTCGTGTAAATGATGATGACTTGTCAGATGATTTGGTAATAACTACAGAATCTGACCCCCCTGAGGATTCTGAAGAGTTTAAACAATTGGTCCATGAGGCCTTTTTGAAGTGCTCAAAAAAGTTGAATATGAATCCTAGTGTCCGGAAAAAGTACAAGGAGCAAGGAAATGCCGGTAGTTTATATTGCATCGTATGTGGCAGAAGGTCTGTCTTCTTCCCTATTTCCTAATCCTGGAGACTCCATTTCATATTTTGACTCAAGAGTTCCCTAATTGCTATTTTGCAACCGTATTCAAGTAAAGATTATAAGAACTAACCTTTAAGGTTTAGTTCTGTATGTTCTTTTGGGATGTAAGATTCCAATTGTATGGTCTCTGATTCTATATTGTGTGTGTACCATCATCATTTTTTTTCTTTGGTTGGTGAGGGGGGAATTAGAGTGGGGTATTTAATCGTGGAGCTTTTAAGGGTTCCCTTTGACTGCTGCAAGGTGTGGATCATTAGACCTCTACTTCAAATGATAGTGGCTTCTATGTTGTTTGAGAATGATGACTAGCTATATACCTAAACCTAACGCTTTAAAAAAGGCTCATCATTTGATTGAGCTTGGAAACTTGGAGTTGTTCAGAGCAAGCTTTGAGATTGTATTTGCATTGGTCACTTTTCCAATTGTAGCAATGTTTCCTGTGAAACGCGCAATCATGTTAAGGACTCCAAGTTCTAGCAAAATGTATGGAAGTTCAAGCTAGCCCCTACAGATATGTGTATGTGTGTATTTTAGTTTATCACTGGTTCATGGTGGCGATTATATTCTATAAAGCACACATTAACGCATGGATCATAGGAAATTTCCTTGGTATGTAGATTGGCTCATTTTCAAGGTAATCAATTGGGAGGGTCTGGAAGGCTCCTTGGTATGTAGATTGGCCCATTTTCATTTTCAATGTTTTAGAACTATAAGGGCAGTATCAGCTCATTGTAGAGAGACCTTGGTTTTGGGCATTGTCAGCTCATTGTAGAGAGACCTTGGTTGGAGGGTATCTTTTGGATAAGAAACAATTTCGTTCATGACAAGAAATTACAAAAGGAGGCCTCCATATGGGGGAGTTACAAAAGGCCTCTCCAATTAGACAGGAGGGAAGAAAAACTATAGAAATTGAAAAGGGAGAGCAATTACACCATGTCATGACCAAACTAACTATAGCTTAAAAAAATCCGAGCTATAGAGGCTTTGATTTGGTTTTCCTTCTCCTTTTTATATTAGCAATTTCATTTGTTCTGTTAACACGAGTAGTGGACGTTGGCCCGTCCACTTTAGCAAGCATTAGTTTTGCATTACGACAAGGCCTCTTTTGATTTTTATCATCGTGTAACTTTGCTCTACGAAATGTTGTTTTCCTAGCTTATTTTGCAGAATTTAGGAGAGTATATCAATGGCTTGGACTTTCTGCCAGTGCACGATGCCTATTGTCGTCCCCATTGCTGCTCGTCAACTGCTTCTTTAGTGATAACGACCATTCTTTGACATGCATATTGATTTTTAATGGTAGTTTACCGTGAAGATTGCTGGAATTGGGCTGTGAAGTGGGCCATCCCAAGTACCAGCATGACAGAATTACTTGATAGATATTTTTTACCGGAACATTCAAGGTCTTAACTTCTCTTTTACTCAACGGGATGAAACCCATAAACCAGAGTCTACCATTTGATGGGGCAGTTTTAGATGTTAAGCTAGTACAAAACATCATTTGATGGTAGCTTGCTCTGGAATATTATCTTCATTTTGTACTGTTACAAATATTTATTACTTGTTACAGATAGAGATATATGTGGCATCTGATATAATATTCAATTGGAAGAGTTAATGGTATAGAATATTGGGAGGACAATTAGGAACTCATATTTTGACTTTTTGGCCGTAGTTTATCCTCCAATTTCTCTATTTCAGCCCTAGTGGAGCAGAGCCTTCTATTGCTTTAAGGGATTTTGTTTAGTCCCTTTTTTTGTACAATTCATGTTTGCGTTGAAGTTGGCTCCAGGTTTGTTATCCTTCGTAAGTTGAAAAAATCATAACTCGCCTGTGTGGTTCTTAGAAAATCATGAGACTATTGAGGTTAACATGGTGGTTAAACATTCGTGGATGTAGCTTAATTTAAGATTGTTGACATGGTTGATATTGATTTTCTTATGAAGTTCGTTGACTACCAGGTGTTGCAAGATCAATTTCTAATCTCCAGTACTTTGACTCCATGAACGAAAGAGGAAAAGATTGAGGTGTAGTTCTGAATGTTAATTATTAGATTTCCCGAGGTGTAGTTATGAAATAGTGGGGTAACTTCTTTGAATTAGATTTCCCAAGGTAGTTCTGAATGTTAAGTTGCTGAAGTTATGACTTGTGAGTATGATCATCTTTGTGATTTTGATGGTTTTTTACTTCTTTGAACCTATTCAGTTTGCTGACGCCTACTGTCTTGACCTAAATCTAGTACCTTTTGTAGGGATACTATTTGCCAGGAGTAACTTTATTGACTCATCGCTAATTCCAGATATGCTTCTTTGTGCCTTTGCAGCGACTCAAAGGAATTTATGAATAGTCAACGCCTGGTAAAGCATGCTTATATGTCCCACAAGGTAGGGTTGAGAGCTCAGCATTTAGGTCTTGCCAAAGCCATATGCGTTTTGATGGGGTGGAATAGTGTCCTTCCCCAAGACACTGTAACATGGGTTCCTGAGGTCTTGTCCAAGGAAGAAGCTGTGGTCCAGAAGGAGGATCTTATCATCTGGCCTCCTGTTATTGTCGTCCGCAACGTTTCTCTGTCACACAATAGTCCGGATAAGTGGAGAGTCGTAACAATTGAAGCACTCGAGTCTTTCTTGAGATGTAAGTGACGTTTGATACTTCAAACTTATCGTATTTAATAGTATCTGGCGGATGTTTATTCTTTACTTTTACCTCAGAGCATGTCTATTCTCAACCGGAAGTAAATTCTTTCCTTTTTGCATGTTGAAATCTATATGTTTTCTTTTTACTTGAGCACAGCTCAGTTAGTTAGAACATGTTCTTGACGAAAGAGGTGGGTTTAAATTCCTCACCTCTGCAACTATGTTTATATCATTCCCAGATATGGAAGCATATACTCGGTGTATGTATATATATTATTCCCGGATGTGGAAGTATTAATGCTATTTAGTTAAATCATATGCTTTGACCAAAGAGGTGGGTTCGAATTTCTCACCTCTTCAACTCATAATATATATATTATTCCCGGATGTTAGATATGGAAGCACTAACGCTACTGAATGACAGGTAAAAACCTGCTGAAGGGAAGAGTGAAAATGAGTTTGGGGTGTCCAGCAGATCAAAGTGTAATGGCGTTGAAGTTCCTGCCAACCTTTTCTGGTTTGACAGATGCAGAAAGACTCAACAAATTCTTTTCCGAAAACAGACGAGGAAGAGAGGATTTTGAGGTGGCAAAGTGCGACAATGGCAAAGTGAAAATGGAGGGGAACAAAATAGAAGAGGAAGTTCTTTATGGATACTTAGGAACATCAGAGGATTTGGTTGACGTTGAGCTCAATGTAAGGAAGTTTATGATAAAGAGCAAAAAGGAAATCTTGGAGATGTAACTTGTAAGACAGATCATCCTTTTAGGATATTAATCAGTATTTCTCAAAATAGTGTAACCAAGCTGTTGCTTCTGTAACAATTTTGAAATTGAACCATGAAAAGAAATGGGAAACTCCAATACTGTTGTATTGATTGAAAGGTAAAATTAGAGCAGATAAAGAGAAGCATATTTCATGATATCATATAGGACATTAAAGTACACAAAGGTGGGTATATTTTCGACCTGGGAAAAATCAGGACATCTCATTGTACATAATGGGGTGATAGAGATTCATCTAATCATACAAAATAAGAATGTACACATTAATGAAATACTATACAATATAATTAAAACAAAGAAAAAGCAGCAGCCATGGTTTTGGATTTGGCTTTGGCATGAAGAATTTATTCTCAAAAATAAAATTTCATTCGAGAAAACAAGCAACAGCTGCAGCAGCAGCAGCTTGAGGAGAATCTGATGCTTGAATTGCTTCGGCTATTCTGAGTGCTAACATGGCTTTGTAAACAGCCAAATCTGCATTCTCCAACAGCAATTGTGCTCTTTGCCGCTTATGAACAGCGTTTTCAATGCATTTATCTGCTGCTGCCTTTGATTCTTCATACTTTTGCAAAGCATTCTGGTCCTCCACAGCATCTCGTCTCCAAAGTATGGCTGCACAATGACCTTCCGATTAAGAATCCATGACAGATTTAAGAGATCTTTCTGAGTGCTTAAAAAACAGATTTCAAACAGATTCGTAAGATAGACAAATGCTGTGCCAAATAAGCTCAACTGGCACAAAAATTGTCACCTCTTTACTACTGAGTATGGCATACGTTGATAAAAAGATTAAGAGATTAAGGTATGATCTAAATATATAAATGAGTTCATTAAAAAATGTTCATTTAGTTCCTATCGTTAAGTTTTGTTAACTATTTAATAGAAATATGAAGGAACTTGTATCTCTCTCCAAGATAAATATGAAGTACAATGCCAGCAACCAATGAGTCCAAATAGTGAACGGCCAAAATACCAAACGAAAAACGACTTTTGAGTTCAATAGAAAATTGTTTTACCACCTATTTCAGAATTGAAATTGTAGACTTTTAAGCATAACTAACTACTTTAGGAACCTAGTTATTTGAAAATACATTTTGTTAAAGAGTTGACCATATCTAAATACCAAATACCAGGGACTAAAGTAAACACCCTTTTGAATGTTCACGGACTAAAACGAACATTTCTAAAAGTGCGACCAAAATAAGATTTAAGCCTTTTTTTATCTTACTCAAATTTAAACCTTTTTTTATCTTACTTTTCATTGTTGTTTTCAAAACCCAAACAATGATCTAAGAAATTAAAAAAAAAAAATGTTCCTAAAAATTTGATCATTTTTAGAATTTGGCTACACAAAACAACCACAATTTCAAAACAGATATCAAAACGAAGGTTGTGCAAGAATTTTACCTTCCAAAATACTTGGTTGGGGAGTCCTGCCACTCCCAGATTGGCTAGGCTGCCTTTTGAGTGATCTTTTTCTCCGCATCATAGGTTTAGGGACCAGGGGAGGTTTCCTCTTTGATTGATGAGCCTGGGAATGAAAGTTCATCCAGATTTCCTCAACAAACCAAGTCAAAGCTTAAAAGGGTATTCAACCCTAGTAAACACTCAAAACAGATTGACCACATAAAAGAAATAATGCCGTCACAAATTAGATATGTATGGAAATTTCAGACGCATAAACTCAATTCACATACAAATCTTAAAAGTTAAAGCAGCATGGGAAAAAGGTACCTGGAAAACCCTTATCAAAGATGCTTTTCTTTGTTTCCGTTTCTTTGTCCAATAAGTATATAAAGACTCTACTATCGGATGGCTACCGAGAAGCGTGCATATATCAGCAGGTGCTTTTTCGTCCGAGAAGGCATCGGGATTACAGTAAAATCCCTTCTCAAAAGAATCAACCATCAACTCAAAATTATCCTCTGAGACACATTCATGGTGCTTGTCTGTTGAAATAAGTCCATCATTAAACTCGATTAGCCATTCCTCATCGTCAGAATCCATGTCGTAGTTCGCTGTACTTTTTGCCATTGCTCTACATACCTCATCGTCGTTTACAGAGATGTACGTATCTGGTCTTTGGAAAGAAGCACCACTACTATCAACATAATCTGGAACTTCAGACACTCTTGGGACAGGAATAGCTTTAGCGATCGAACATGGTATATTGCGATCAGAACACTCCTTGTATAAGTCCTTGAAAATAAACCAATCCCTTCGATTAGGAAACTCTAGCTTCCAACTGTTATCTATCGACCACAATATTGCATGTGTAAAACGATTGCAAGAAGAGGGCTTCATGACTCTTTCTGCTTTGTGGGTGTACCTAGTTGAACCATCTTTCTTCACTACTAGAAGCCATTCACACGATGCAGAGAACTCTAACATGATATTGGCTCCCTCTTCTCTCAAACATTTATCGGCTTCTATTATCAATATATTTGCATTGCAGCATGACGAGTCAACATCCATTGCCGATCCAAATGCAGTAGAACTCACTTCTCTGATGCGCCCAGCGGAATCTCTCACAGCTGAGCTCTTGTGCCTGTTGCAAGATGCTCCAGAAGGAGCATCATCGACCGCCAAAGAGCCAATACTTTTTTGCATAGCAGCAAGAGAATGGCTCCTTGGTCTCCTCATTCTCAGTGAACTTCTCCTTTTCCGTATACCACGAGAGCTGAAACCGTTTCTGTATTGCATGGTCCGAGTACCTAACCTTGTAGCTCTAACAGATGGATGTGAGACAGATCGGGTTTTAGGACGATCAAATAGAAAGGCCACGGGTTTACGTTCCAAAGAACTTACAGGAGGACTGGAAACATGTAGCTCTTCAACGCTGTCTTCTTCACTATCACTACTTATATCTACATCTAACTGGTTGTTATTATATACAAGACGAGCCTGAATCCAAGTCACTCTAAGAAACATCTTGGAATGCAAAAACATAAAAGGGAGAGGAACAGCGGAAAAATCCAAATGAAACATTGGAATTGATTGCCTGGCCCCAAAAATCACACACATGCCACAACTTCCAGTTGGAGGATAACCCTGAAGGACAGGTTAAGTTCAAAATAATGAAATGCCTCCCTTATCAGTAATAAAAAGTTCCAGACATAAAATCAACAGTATTTACTTAGATCAAGAAACAACCAACAAAATCTATATACACATTTCATAAATTTTCATCACAGTACACAATTATATTGAAGACTAAAATTTTATTAAAAACATATGAACATACAACGAGAATTAAGAAGGTACAATCCAATACCTGCAAGAAACGCATTCCCTTAAGAGCGAAAACCCCATTGATCGGATTAGATAACAAAAACGCAGAAAGCTTAGCCACATTAAGGCCAGGACTCTTCAAATGTCTAAGAACCGAGAGTATAAAATCTAAAGAACAGCCACCATCGACACTACTCCCGGCAAAAATAGTAAGAGCACAATCACGGGGGTGCGAAATCCTCTGCCTATGGAAATGCAGATTAGTAGAGCGGCCACCAGCAGCAGACTCCCAATGCTCAACATCAGTCTTCCTCGATCTCTGTCTTCGAATGAACCGGAGTCCAAACATCCTATCCCCTGACAGAACATTATCACTCTCCATTTCATCAAAAACCTCCCCATCTTCCAAACGACCCCTCTTCCTCTTCCTTGAATAAACTTTCCCAAACATTCTATCCACATCACTAGACTTTCCATCGTTACCAATCCTAGGCAAAACCTTCACTGGTTCAGGGACTTTCACAACACAAGCATCATCATCCTCACGAATGTTAACAACGACAACCCTCTTTGGCTTGACATTTCGAACTTGAGTCCACTTCCCATGGAGCCTACCATGGCCACTTCCACCCCCATTTCCTCTGCTGTCAATAACAGGGTACCAATCACTAGCGTCTTTAGACTTCTTAAGCTTCACCTCACCCGATTCAGGCCACAGCCGTCTTCCAGACCTTAAAACTCTAGCTCCATCAATACCCTTCACCAAACCAAAAACTCTTGTCCTTCTCATCCCAGACGGCATTGCCGTACGGCTATAAAGAATCAACACCACCAACCACCCACCAATCAACCTTCTGTTTCTTCTTCGAATTGACTCAGAACCGGCGGCCGTAAAAATACAAACTCGCCGGTGTTTAACAACCACCCATCTTGTCGAAATCAGTGTCTGTAAACACGATGACTCAGAATTTTCAAAATACAATCGAACTCAAAATGGAGACTTGGCGCCAAAGATTTTGAAGAGGGGGGCAAAACTAAAAATCAAAAATCGGAAACAAACAAAGAAACATGCAACATCAAGAAGAAAATACAAAAAACTTCACGGAATCACACACTATCTCTACAATAATCTAGATTCAAATCCTATAAAAAAAAAAGGAAAAAAAAGTTTTAAAATATACAGAAATATCAAAGATCCATTTACATAGTCTATGAAAAACCCCGAAAAAGAAGCGGAGAAAAACAAAGAAGGAAGACCCAAAAAGGAATTTCAAAGATTAGATCCGAAAGTATGATGAAGAATCGGTGAGAGTGAGAGAGTTTCATGCAAACTGACAGAGAGAAGACGGCTAGGGTTTATGATAAAAACCACAGGGGAAAAAGGCGGTCGCCGACTAACGGGAACCGTTGGATGGAGAGAATCAACGGTCCGATTCTCCCTAGAAGGGCGAAGAGAAATTTTGGGAACATTGGGGCGTTTTCGATGATTCAGCTTCTAGGGTTTTTTTTAATTTTATTTAAATTTTTAATTTTTTATTAAAAAATATATATTGATTCTTTTTTTAAAAAAAATATTTTGCAATTTTTAAGGAGGGGGAAAGAAAGGGCGGGTTTGATATTTTGGTAAACGCGAATTTGGATGAAATTACTAAAGTAGGTCTCGACGTGGCTACGTAAATGAATGCCAGTTGGCATGGGTATTTTGGAAAATATATTTAATATTGTGACGTGTATGCATTTGCATGGTCGGAATTAAAAAGAGGAATAATACATTATTTATTTTCATAAGACTTTAGATAGCAAAAAAAAAAAAAAAATCAAAACATTTAGGGTTCATTTTCTAATCATTTAACGTTGGTTTTTAATAAATAAAAATTTAAAAACATAATTAAAAAATAAAAAATGTTACTAAACGAGATCTAAGCTATAAACATTATTCTCACTTACAAGTTGTTATAATTTATTAGATATATTAAATATCCAATATCCAAATTTCTTACTCATTCCAAACTTTTAAACACCCTTTTAACGGTAACTTTTTTCTAGCTCCTCAAATCCTACCGTAACACCGTTTACATCTTTTTTTTTTAATTTATTTTTATTAAACTATAAGGTTTTACGACATAATTTTTTTTATCTTTTTAAGTGTTTTCTATCCAATCTAGTCTTGACCATAAACATCACATCCCCACAAATTTTAAAAAGCAAACCCAAATTTTTATAACTAAAAAAATATAAGTAGTTTTCAAAATTTTGTTTTGTTTTTTAAAAATCGAATAAAAATACAAATGTTTATCTAACAAATAAGAAAATCACAATAAAAAAATTTAGAGATAAAAAGCATATATTTAAAAAATCAAAATCATTAAATTAAATAGGAAAAAAAGAAGGAAAACAATGATGGCTAGTGAACATTGATAATTAATTCTATCTAAAGTTATTTAAAGCTTCGCAAAAATATTAAAAGTATATTATATATATTTTAATTAAATTATAAATTTAGTTCACAAACTTTTGATTTTGTACTTTATACATGAACTTAAAAAATATCTAATAAATATCATTGTTTTCAATTTAATGTATTGATACACAAAAATAATTTAGGCTTTAGTTTTATTTGAATTTAGTAGAAAACAAAAATAAATTCTTACTTTTCATGGTACAAGGAATCAAGTTCATAATTTATGAAAACAAAATCTAAAAACAATTATACAAAACAAGTTCTAATTATTTTCCCGACATTTATTGTATTATACAAAACAAGACCTTAAACTTTTACTTTGAAATAATTTGTGTTTTTTTTAAAAAATCATCATACATCTGAATGTGTTGCCACAATCAGGTTTTATAGTATACCAAAATAGAAAACAAGTTTTAAAGGAATTAAAGAATCCAAACCTGAATGTATTAAGAGGGCTCGTGTTGCCATCATGATGACTAAAACGCTTTTGATTTTCATGAAAACGCAAAGTTGATGAAAACTCGAATCCTTGAACCTACGGTAAATTTGTCACCACATGTCCATGTCATTAGATATTTAAAAGAAAAAATATATATGTTAAATCCAAAATAACACTATATATATATATATATATATATATATATTTATTTATAAATAAATACTATTTGAAAAAAATTAAATTATATAGCGATTCCTATTTGCGTGAGAAGATCGAAATAGGGACGGATTGAAAGGTCCACTTGAGTTTTGAAAAAAGAAAAATAAAATATTGATTTTAGAAATTTAAATGTAGATTTGAAATAATAAAATAATAACAAAAAAAGAATATGAATTTAAATCATTGTTTAAAAAGGTTGAAAGTAACTTTCAATTTTATTTATAATATCAAAGATTCTAATTTCTGAAATTTAAAAATGTAAATTCTTTTAAGCCCAATTATTGTACTTGAGGGTGAAGAAATACGTTTCGATCAGTATTTCAAATAAATAAAGTTATAAATTATATTTGAGTTAAAAATCACTTTTAAGTCCCTGAATTTCTATAAAAATAACAATTTAATTCTTGTACTTTAACTTTGTAACCATTTAATCTATGAACTTTAATATGTAATTAAGTCTTCACTTTAAAGTTTGTAATGATTTAATCAATAATATAGAAGACATTGTTAAATTTTAATAAGAATTTGCATAAATAAACCGACAAATTCATTAACAAAATAATGAGTCTACATGATAAAATAATATAAATTAACATTTAATTTTGATTTTTTTTTACGTTAGAGATTAAATTGTTACAAATTTAAAAGTGGATTAAATTGTTACAAACTAATGTTCCGGGACTAAATTGTTACAAAATTGAGAGTACATGGACGAGTCGTTACAACGACCAAATTGTTACTTACACAAAAATTTAGGGACCAAAAGTATTTTTAGAGATATAATGACCATAAATGTTTAGAGACTAAAATTATAATACAAATATTTTTCGTATTATAATTTTTTTAAAAAAATATTTGTTAAAAATAAAACTTAAATCTCAATCCAAACTAGTTTACTATAACTATTTTAATTTTTAGGAACCAAAATATTTACAAATATAGCAAAATATTACCGTCTATTAATGTCTATTGCTATCAATCTGAAAAACAGTAATATTTTGTAATATTTATAAATATTTCAAGCTTCATAATTCTTTTACATATGTGCAGATTAATTTTAATTTCATCTAAAAATCCATAATTCTTCTCTTGCCTCAAATTGGCACTGAGCTGAATGACTAGCTCCCAAGTCTCAAGGCTCAAACATTATGAGTTAAACTTGTAAGTTCTAAGTTTTTAACTGATTACTCAACATTTGACGTCGAAGTAGACAAATACGTGCCTTTTTTGACCTATGGTCGGGAGCGGTTTCCACCGTATCTACGAGGACTAGGCTTAGCAACATCGACAACTATCATCCAGCCATTGATGATCTGCATCAAACACAGAAGATGTATATGGCAGATAAGAAAGAAACAAGGGGAAAGGGAGAGGGAGAGATAGAACTCATGTTTATTCACCTTGCCATTCATTTCTTTGAGGGCAGCACTGGCAGCCTCCTCTGTTGTATACTCTATAAATGCATAGCCCTTGGACCTTTTGGAGATTTTGTCCATTATGATCTTAACTGTTTAGAAAAGCAATCAATAACACTATGATTTTGTCTCGTGAGAACTTTGAGTTGCAGTTTAAAATGACATGATGGATGCAACATACCTTCAGTGAGCTCGCCGAAGCCTTCAAATGCAGCACGTAAGGTTTTCTCTGATGTATAAAATGAAAGTCCTGTCTCGTTTTGAAAGCAATAGGCAGTGTCAAATAAGAGTTTAAGAATTGAGATAACGAACATGTAAAAAGTGCTCAAACATATTTTTTTCCAATAGCAAAACAAAACCATGGATTAAAAGTGATCTCGACTATTCTTATGAGACAATTGTCTAACCCTACTACATGTGGTTGTCAAAGGAACTTGTACGATATCAAATTCTAGTTATGTGAGTACTATGTTTTGAACTCATTCCCACCAAGTTCTGTATGTTTACATTGACTTTATTGACCACGAATTCAATCCAGAGCGGGTAGAATCAAAAGATTCTGAAAATTCTAAAACATTAAAAAAGATAATACTTGGAGGCTTTTAGGAGAAGTTTTCAATCATTGCTTCCACCCAGAGCGTGTGTTTCCATTTAAAAGTATTTTTTTTCAAAAGACATTTCAATGGATAAGACACTATCTGGTTTTTTACTTAAAAAAAAGGCCAAATATCAGTTAGGTACTTAAGCACCTTGGAGAATCACACTCCAAAAGCCAATTATTGAGGTTGGAGAGCCAAACCGCTTAAGTACCACAATGGTCATCCCATTCTAACCGACGTGGGACAAAGGTAGGCCACTACCTTGATTCCTAATAATATCCTTACGTTGCCATTTGGCTCACACCGGATAAAATCCTTTTATAAGAAATCCCAACCCCACCCCCTTTTCATATCATGATGAAGAGCCTTTGCGTTCATTTTTTAAGAACATTAAACAGAACAATGATACTTGGCTCAAGAAGATGTTCATATTCAAAAACTAAATGTGGAATAATATCAGTGACAGTGATCACACGGGTGAATGTAAAAATCTTAAAATCTAGAATGTTTTGAATTGTCAATACCAGTAATAAATAGTTTCTTTGTTTTCACAGGAGTTGTTTGATTTGTTCCTGAAGATTCTGGAAGATCAAAAGGATTCTTGGCAATATTACCTGAAAAGTGCAGGTAATTAATTCAAAGGAATTACTGGAAATAAATTGAGTTAATAGTTACAAATAAATCAAATTACAATTCTAGCAAATACCCAATAGCAGTTACAATTACAACAGTCCAGTATAGTATGAATAACTTGTTTAAGAATTAACATGTAAATATAACATAAGTTCCCTGTTTCGTTAGCTACTATTAACAAGAAACCAAATACAGTGATAGTTATTTCAGATAACTTCATTGCCCCATTACAGCTGAAGAGGTTTTTAATATAAAAAAAAGGTAATTAGCCATAACAAGAAGGCTGAGATCACCAAAATTCATTTGCCATTGTACGCCAATCTTTTTTGCCCACATTCTTCTCTATTTTAGTATCTTATTTTAGCTTATGCTTCATACAAATGAACTAAATTCCTGCAGGTAGTTTCTCTCAAAATATATCGGGCATATACCAACAATTTATCCTAATAATATTTTAGTCTTTTGGTTAATTTTCAGCAATCCAACCAAGGGATAAGCGATATGTACTCAATAGTCATATCTAACCACACAATCTCAAGTCATCCATCTAAGAAGCCAGCACTACACAGTCCAAAAGGTAAAATTTTGAAATATAGGAAATCACCAGGTATGGTAGGATCAACCAAAGCAAAAAGGAACTAGAGCCCAACAAGTTGAAAAGAATGGGCAAAAACAGTTGTTTATCTCAAGCAATGAAACCACAACTAAGAATTGGAATTGAAAGATTTGCTCAAGGTTAAAAGATTTAACCTCCAAAATCCTTATTCTCTGCCTCAAAGTTTGCATCTAGCTGAACAGATAAAACACCAGGAACACCTGCATCTTGTGAGAATTAGCATCAAACAACATAGAACTATCACTACAGAATAAAGTACAGAAGTGGCATAGGAAACTGGAGATCACCGGCTAGAGCTCGTGCACATTCCTCATCCAATTCACAACAAAAACCAAAGCTAGACTGCCAGGAAACGTGATATATACACATTTGGGCATCCTTGTCGCTACAGATAATTGGCATAACCATTCTTGAGGGACAATGAAAATATCATAAACGAAATGGAAGCAACTACTTTTGTCACATACAATACTACACTTACTTCCCCAGAACTTTGGTCAGTATCTCAACATAATAATCAACCATTTGTGCCTTGGTAACCACCCCAATACCTGGCTTGTCTATTCGAACAAGCCAATGCTTGGTATTCCCCAAAGGGAACAAGAGCCTACTGCCATTTTGCGAATATGATTTTGGATTCAATGGAGGAGTGGAAGAACCATTATCCTTCTCTATGGAGCTGACGTTCGGGTCAGGCTCAACGGATATAACCCCAGGTACTCCTGTAACAGATGATCTTATGAAAATCAACAAAAATTGCAATGCCTGGTGAAAATTTTCATTTTGTCTTTAAGTAAAAGTTTGGAAGAGGAGCAGTTTTAACCAATAAAATAATCAATGAATCAATCAAAAGGGTGAGTTTAGAACACTTTTAAAAGGTGAAAAGTGCTTCTATAGCCCATTAAAAACACTTTTAAAATCCCTCTCCAAAACTTCCCCAATGTGGTTAGACAATAGAAAAAGAAGCCTTCAAAATTCTTAAAACGCTAAAATGCACTAAGGTGATTCTAGGAGGCAAACTACTTACTAATTTTTCTTTGAAGATGCTTAAGAGTACTTTTCACTTTAAGTACCGTTTTCAAACGCAAATACCCATAATCAAACGAGCTAACATTCATTTACTTACTTGCAAGCTCAATGGAAGCTTGTTCATCAATGTCACAACAAAATCCAAAGTGGGTATCCCAGGAAGCATCATAAATACACATCTGAGCATCCTTTTCACTGGCCATATAATCCCAATTAAAAAAAAAATCAGCGAGAAAAATAAAAAGAATGCAGAACAATAAAACAGTAGAAGACGAGGAACACCCACCTGCCCAAAACTCTTTCCAAGGCTTTGACGTAATAATCAATGACTTGTGGCTTTGAATTGAGCCCTGATGGGGGTCTCTCCATGAGAACCCTCCAGTGGCGGTTTTCGCCGAAAGTTGGAGACCAGAGAGAAGAAGTAGAAGGAGTGGATGTTGAAGCTAAATTAACAGTAACAGAACAGCGAAGAGGAAGAGTGGAGTACAGATAAGAAGAAGAAGAAGAAGAAGAAGAAGAAAGTAAGAATTTGTTCGTTTTGCTTAGAGATGGAGGGAAATTGATGTTAATGGCGAAAGGTTGGAAATGGGGTTTGAGGGGATGGAATGAGAAATTCCTTGTGGATGAGGGAGAGAGTAGCTCCATTGGAGCACGCTTCAATGGTGGCAATCAAGCAAATACCTCACCGGTAACTGAGGGAAAAGACGGTCCTCCAAAATGTTCGTCTGAGTTTGAGCTATGAAAGTGGAATCAATATGTTCATTTTGCAAATTTAACTTCATAAGTAATCTCCATGTGTTGCAAAGAAAATCATTCATAAATCTGCAAACATGTTTACTACTAAAGTTGGAATTTGCAAAAAAAATAAATAAATAAAATAAAATGTTCATGAGTTGTTCATCCTCCTCTATGTATCTATCTATTTTATCTACAATGATTGATTAAATTTATTTTAGAATGTACCTATTTATATGTTTTCTATCTCTCCACCGTACAAAACCAATATTTAAAGTTTATTTTTCAAAAGATAATTTTTAATTTCAATTTTGTGTGTGGAGAGATGAAAAAGTATTAAACACCCAAGTTTTTTTCATATGCGATAGTCGATTCGATTTTGAGATTAATCAAAAACTAACCGAATCAATCAGTTTAGTTGTACAAGGATTCAAACGAATGTCTAATAAAGAACAAAATCAATAAATTTGGTTGTTAATTTTAGTACTTTTTCCTAAAGTTTTATTGTTACTGCACCTCTATTTTGAATGGGTTATTTTTGCTAATTTTAAATTAAAACTTGGGTTTGTTTCTTGATATATATATTGAAATTGAAATTCTTGTTTTTTATTTTTTTTCCACTTTTCCAAATAAAAAGCATGCATGTTCCATAATAATTAAAATACTAAAAGATATCTAACGATGATTTGTTTTTAAAGTATATACCATGGTTCGATTCGATTTTAGAAAACCAATCAATATCAATGCTTTTATAGTTTTCTCCAATATAGACTAAAATGTTTAATTTTATACTAAAAACCAAACCACATCGATTGGTTTCGATTTTTCAGTTTTTTTTTCTTTTTATTTTAATAAATTGACATAATCATTATGACATGATCTCAGAAAAATAAAAATTAATCTTACTCATTGTTTGATTCGAGGAGTTTGTAAATTTTATTGCTAAAAAAATTAATTTAATATATTATTAACTCCTAACACTTAACACTACGGTGACCTAAGTGTTCACGCTCTCAAACCTTTTCTATTAATACAATTTTTGTTCGTTTTCTTAAATTATTACTCGTCCTAAGTTCATTAAAGGACTCTTTTTCATATATAGCAAAATAAAATTTATTTACAAATATCATGAACAAAAATTTTACCATTTGTTATATTTAAAAATATTTTTGAACAGATTTAAAAAATGGATCATTTATATTCCAAGTTTATTACACCATTATTTAAATATAGTCTTATTATAGTCAATTTTAATTTAAGGGCATTGTATTATTTACTGAAAAATAATATACAAGACAAAATTATGATATTCTCTAATTTGTAGGCAAAGCCATTTTCAGGGCTTATATCCTATTGGTTAAATTGTAAATTTAGTCTCAATATTTAGAATTTAGTTTCAGTCTAATAAAATTCTTATAAAGAGTCTATATGGTAGAAAATGCGTATGAGTATTTTATTATACCATACGAACCATTTATAAGATTTTTATCAAACCATAAGAACTAAATTCTAACTTTTAGAATCTAACAGGACTAAATTCTAACATTCTTCAAATGAACCAAATTTGCAATTTAACCCATATTGTTGATATCATTCAACATTTAAGCATCATTCAAAAGTGGTTCCTCAGGATCATCATCCTCTTTGCTTTCATGTCCTCTGGCCTTCAGTAGGCAACAGCCATGCCATAAGGAAATCACCTGTGCAACACAAAACTCACTGTCACTCACTACCATATAAAATAGTCGAATTGGTTTGGTTTGGTTTGGTTCGGTCAACGTAAATTAATTTCAAGTTCAAATATAATTTTGAACACTAAAGCTTTCAAGTTTGTTCCATATTGGTTCTAACATACAATGTTTTAAGTTTGCTTATCTTTTTGTTCCTAAACTTTCTAAATGCCTATTTTAGTCCTGGACTTTGAAAAAATCAATCATTTGGGTCATTGCCATATGACTTTTTAATTTAATATTCATTTATCAAATGCTCGTCTCTAACACATAAGTCATGCTCATATTGACATGCTAGCTAGTACATATATATTTTAAACTACGTTTTTAATCAGTGAAGAAGTGAAGAACAAAATAAAGGCAAGAACTATTATTTTTTTTAAAAAAAGTTTTAAGGACTATTATTATTATTATTTTGGACTTGTTATTATCAAGTAACAATTTAATTTAATAGATTCCCACTTCAAGTTTGGACTGAATTTTGTACCCAATGGCAATCCTAACTTTCAATTTTGTGTGGACATTCATGTCTAATAAGTTCACCAATCCCAAAAAGTATCTAATAAGTCAATAAAAATGTGAGTGTTTACCATTTATGGACATTTTTTAAGTTTAGAGAGATCTATGTCTTAAAACATTGATATATTTGACCAAACGCAACTCGGACAAATTTATAGCCCGAACCTTAACGGGTAGGATTAGCTTGGGTTAATCAAGTTATTCTTGATAACCCGAACCCTAATGGTAGGGTTAGATTGGGTTAATCAAGTTATCTTAACATGCCGAGGAGAAACATAGAGAGAAGTGTTTTACCAAGCATATGGAGGCACAAACAATGCTAAAGCCTTTACAATCAAAAGGGGCATCACTTGAAATGAACCATGCTGTGAAGTATCAAAACAGGAAAAGAAAAAAAAATCAATGACCAAATATAATTAAAAGATCTGCGCCAATTCCAACAATGAACAAACAGTAAAAAGAGAAGCAATGAATGAAAGAAACTCACAGGTTAAGGGACTCATCACAAGTGGTGACAATAAACTTGCTATTGACTCCACACCAGCAACAAATCCTTGGGCCTTCCCCTGCCATCAATAAGTTGATAGTTAAAACAATCAACCCCAGTTGCCAAAACCTCAACAATGGAAGTATATTAGGAATAGGGCCTTTTGACAATGTTTTGTTTCTTGTTTTTCATTTTCTGTTTCCTTTTTTCCAAGAAAGAATGACGTTTCTGATTTCTTTGTTTTTTTTTTTTTTTTGACTTTTGTACTACAGAAAAAAGAAAAAAACAAAACAAAATAAGAACACACACATGTTTGATTATCATTTATTGTTTCTTGTTCTCTAGCTAAACCCTTCTATTAAGAATTGGAAAACAAAAAAAAACCCATCTAAATTGGCTCCGTTTGGTAACTATTTGGCTTTTTGTTTTTAAAAATTAAGCTTATTTCCACTCAATTTTTTACCATGGTTTTCATAAACTTAAGTAGAAGAGTTTGATTGCTAGCAAAATTCCAAAAACAAAAACAAGTTCTTAAAAACTATTTTTTTAGTTTTCAAATTTTGGCTTGGTTTTATAAAGAGTGGTAGAAAGTAGATAGCAAAGCAAGAGAGTTAGAGGTGGATGGGTGTTTGTAGGATTAATTTTCAGAAACAAAAAGTCAAATGGTTACCAAATGGGGTTTTGTTGTTTCCTACGTCAACAAAATTATAGAAACATTTGTAAAATAAAAAACAACAAGAAATATATTTTTTTTTTTAAAGAAAAGAAACAGAAACTATCAAATGCTTACGTTTCTGAAATAATAGAAAATAAGAACAGAAAACCAAAAACAGAAAGTTCATTTTTTATGAGATAAGGTTTTCAGATATGGCAATAAAATGAACAACTATTCCAACTATTCCAACCTGATTGCTTGAGTTTGAAGCTTTGGAGACAATTGCGTAAATCTGTATGACAAAAGGAATGAGCATATAAGTCAATTCATGTTATTAGAATTAAGAGGATTACAAGAGTTCATTTTCTTTCTTGTTGATACTTACTGCAGGTCTTGCTAAGACATATATGACTTTAAATGAAGCAGCCAAGTATGCAACCTGAGAGAGGGCAAAAACATCTATTACCAATTGCAAAGACTCAAAAAAGATCAGATTTTTTAGTAGAACCAAGTTCTAAGTAATTTGTTCGAGTTCTAAAGTACATATAGAATATGGTGCATACCCAAGCTGCCCATGCCAAGCCATAGAACAATGCCTGTACAGCCAAAACAAAACAAGAAACTTTAGGATGGACAGTATTATTTTTCTTCAGAAGCTGCTCAATCTCTCTTTTTGCTTTATTTTCTTGAGGATGAAGTAACGCGAGAAATTTTACAGATAAAAGGAAGGTTAAAAATGCAAGATAAAATGACTCACATAAGCTACTGATGCAAGTATTGCCAGGCATAATATAGCTTCCTCCCCAATCAGTGGATTTATAAGTGGTAGCACCAACATCTGAAACCAAATTTGACCAATAAACTGATATGAGGGTTATAATTTTCGTCAATGACGGAGAAGAGACCTATGGAGAATCAGAGACTGGTGCTATATTGGTATTTGTTCTAGTTTGTTCTACCAATAATTGAATTTGATTGAGTATATTACAGAAGGTCTTCTTTTTCAGTTCTTGTTGGATAGGAATTTACCTGAGTGAAAATCGAGCCTATTCCGACAAGCATCAAGATTTCTGAGTTTTGGTTTTTATCAAACCCAAAAACTGCCTTCAAATAGAACTGCAGAACTTTTAAATTAGTTAAAGTTTAAAGTCCAATTCAATTGCTATGCATTCCACTTTTGCAATTGAATGAACTTCATATTTTTTAAGGATAATAAAATTTACTTGATGAAAACTTACCATTAGGACGCTAGTGATGCCTGTCATTCCCAACTTCTGGAAGAAAGAAACATAAGTTATGCTCCTAAGTGTTGGACTGCAAAACAGAATGGAGCTCTTCAACAATGGACATGAAGGAACTTAGAAAATAGACTTTATTGAAACTTTGCAAACGTGACATAGAAACAAATACGAAATAAGCTAGAAAGAAAGTACTTGTCGATGACTATTTCGGTTGCATCTTTCATAGTTCTGAATCGTCTATTGAGAACGTTGACCGTCTTTGATAACCAATTAGGTTCTCCATCACTCTTGGGGATTGGTTTTACTGTCTCATGCAGGAAGAAATACATGTAGATAGGACAAAACATCAACAGAACTATTGAGACCTGAAACAGAGAAGTGAATTCTTGATGTGATAAATGGAAAATGAAACTATGAGAGTTAAATCTACGATGCTACAGAGGTGCAGTTAGTACCACAAAAATGTACTTTTCGGGAAGAAACCGTGCTAGCAAATTGCCAATAACATGGGAAGCAGAACAAAGGCCAGTGATCCAACCAAATACTGCAGCTCTCCTACTTTCTTGTATAATATCCGCCTATAAGATGGAAAAGCTTTAAAAACTGCTTGATCTGTAAATTTTCCTTCCAAAACTAGAAGTTAATGTCATGATTGATTGCATTGCAAACAGACTTTGTTATGGTTTGTTTCTAAAATTTGAGCTTGTCTACTACAAATCTTTTCTAAAGCTTTGTAAATTTTAAGAATAATTTCCAAAACTTCTGTTTTTGTTTCCCAAATTTCGTTAAAATTCAAAATTAGTCTTGCAAGGGGGCATCAGCATTGAGCAAAGAAATTTCTGATAAAGAAAGGGAGATTCAAGTTATTGTATTTCTTTTAGTGCATAAAGTGTGCAACGGGATAACCTCCAACCTGAAGTGGATGAGTAAAGCATATTAACTGTCGAGGTATTCTTAAGTTGACATTACTGTTTTCTTTATCCAACATAAAACGAAAAATGAGAATGCCATTAAACAACGCCGAAAGAAAATTACAATAATAATTACGATAAAAAATAATCCTTACGGCATATGCAACAGAAATGAAGAATATGCTGCCTTGACTCAGTATCTTTGATATTGTACGAAGCACATAGTAAGCATATATATAACCCTTGGATTGATCCCAAACAAGTAATGCTGTAACAAAAATGCATAAATCGAACTTCAAAATTTGGAAAGGAAAAATAAATAAGTAATGCATCTGCTTTTCAGATAAGAAACAGAAACTAGAAACATACCAAAGGGAAATATGCTTGTTGATACTGTTAGTAGGAGTAAAGGCTTTCGACCATACTCGTCCGCAAGCTGACCAAGCAGTGGAAGAACTACCATTTTGAAAATTCCAACGACCTGCAATTCAAAGAGAACTAAAAACATTATTTTCCAATCTCATTTATCAGTTCTATGGCATTGGGATATGCGTAAATCTTGTTTATTTTACTTTCTAAGTCTTGAAGATAAGCAGAGAAGGGGATAAAACAGAATTTAAGTGTAGCCAAATCAATGGAATAGTATTGCTAATACAAATTTATTCATTCATTACCAATGTAACTAAAGTTTCCACTAAAAAAATGGAGAAATGCTGGCTACAAAATCTATTAGGTTCTTCTTTATTGAATGAAATATTTGTGGGTTCATTCAAAGAGAACAAAAGCAACAATCTGGTTTAGTGATTTTGATGATTCCTAAACAGGGATAATGTGAATGTAATAAACTTTTTTGTTCTCATGAAATACTGGGGAGGAGATAGAAGTGGCTAAGCATGCAGTAAAAAATGAAAATAAAAAACGAAGCCCCATCTGGTAACCTTTTGGTTTTCTAAAATCGTTTACATGAATTGTTATTCAAATTCTAAAAACAAAAATGACGTTTTTTAGTTTTCAAAACTTGTTCGTCGTTTTTGAGAACATGGTCAAAGAGTTTTTATAACAAAACAAGAAATTCAGAGACGGAAACAATATTTATAGACTTGATTTTTAAAAACCAAATTGTTATTGAATGGAGTAAAATTGTCATCAAACTTTGAAAAGAGAAAAACAGAAAAAAAGGGAGATGCATGCAGTGTTACTTAAAAACAAACTTTTCGACTTTTGTGTGAAGCAAATGGTTGGTTGGCTTAGTTTGCCCTAAAGCAAGGATTCAAACAATGATGTATCTTGGATTTAAAGTACTTCAATAAACATTATTATTAAGCACTTGCAAAGTTATTTTAAACCGATCTAAAAATAAGACGGTTGTCTCGTGCCCGCATGCTCATAGATACCAAAAAAGGAAAAGATGACAAGCAGTTTACAAAAAATAAGCATTTAAAAGATCATTTCAAACCGATCCTTAAAAACAAGATGGTTGTTCCGTGCAATTAGTCGACCCATATGCTCAAATCTATACAAAAAAGGCAGAAAAAAATTGACAAGCAGTTTATAATTGAATATTACCAAAATGATCACTCAAACAAACTGAAAAAACATCATAAATCCACGTATTACCAAATTGAACACTGAATGAAACTAAAATAGTCAGAAACAAGAACACAGAAAGCAGAAACAGAGAAAAATTCAACAGCCCCAAGTATCTGAACAGATTAAAAAAAAAAAAAAAGGCTACCGTTTGCTCAGTTCCATTTAAGTAAATAGCTTGAGGGCAAGTGGGGTTTTGAGGACAAAGAGCATTAGTAATAACATCAACAAGAACAGAAACAGTCATTTCTTCAGCAATCCAATGAACACATAAGGGCAATAACAAGTGAATCAAAGGCCTGAGTTCTTTAAACCCACTTTTCCATGCCGCAAAATGCATCTTCAAACCCCAAAATCTTGCCCGTCTCAGTATCAACCAATAGAGACAAACCAAATCATATATCTTGTATTGTTGAGAAGAAAGAGATAAAACTGACTGTTTGATAAGAACAAAAACTAGCTGACACCCAAAGTTTTTTCAGTGAAAAGGAAAAGAAATGAATAAATGAATTTGTGGATAAACAATCAATTTAAAGGAGTGGGGAAGAAGAAGAAGAAGAGAGACAAAAAAAAAAAAAAAAAAAAAAATCAAACAAATGCCACGTGTGTCCACGTGGAATTTATGACAAACAATGTCATTTCAAAAATAAATATGAAAAACTTGTTTTTAATATTTGGAAAACAAATGATTTGAAAATATTTGGATTTATTTTGTAAACAGTTTTTTAAATATTTTTTTTTACATTAGAGACTAAGCACGTAAATTTAATTAGAGACGAAAATATTACTCGATGTATCGATATATTTAAAAATATATCTATAAAGCGAAGAATTGAACAATAATTTTAAATATATATGATATTTTTTTAATAAATATTCATAAAACATAAAATATTGAAAAAATAATTTTAAATGACAAAACAGTTGAAATTATTTACAAATATAGCAAAATATCACAGTTTATATGTAAGATAGATCGCAGTAAACTACCTACTATATGTGTCTACATATGTCGTAATAAACATATAAACTGATATTTGATCATAGTTGTAACTATATTGGTTTATTTAACTCGAATTTAATTTGAGAATAAAACCAACTTTAATTATTAATCAAAATAAAATTTATAAAGTTTTTAATTATGAAAAATTCCATAAAATTAAAACTGTTGCATTTAATCGAACACAAAAGTTTGAAGACATAAGAAAGGAAGTTGGTTAATGAGTGGGTGATGTGGCACGCGCGCGCACAAGTTGGCACGTGGAAAGCGTGTGGAATTTTTATCACCAAATAAGGTATCGAATAAAGAATGAAGCATGCCATTGTATCCACTACCCATTTTAGTAATATACATAGCAACTCCAATTTATTATTATTAATTCAACATTTCATGGGGCGTAAATTTAACATGTTGACGTGAGTATAGCTCAATTGAGTTGAGTATAAAGTTTGTACTATTATTTATAGAAGTTAGATCGTTTTATCTTACATATTTGTAAAATAATAATAATAACATTTTGAGGATAATTAACTTAACTTATCTGTAATTAATATGTTTCTTTTGAGTCAAGTGATCGATTGATTCCATCCACACAATTATTGTACTAAAAATTGAATCGAGTGGGTATCTAAACACTTTGAAGTAGATTACTTCCAGTTTTGTGTTCATTGGATGACAAATTTTAGCAAACATAAATTTAGTTCAATTCAATTGATTAAAGTATATGTGTTGATCAAGATGTCGTGAATTCAAAAAAAAAAAAAAAATTGAATCAAATATGTCATATGTTAAACTCATGGACACTTTTAAGGAGTTGGACCAAGGAGTTTGGGGAGTAGAAGTCGAAGAGAGTCAGCCACTCCTCATTTGATCAAAGGAGTTTGTGAGTCTTACAGCTAAAAAACATTATTTTTATTCCTTATTAACTTTATACCCTAAAGTTCAGAGGAACTCCAATTTCTTAACTTCTTATCAATTTACTATTCCGCTTTTTTCTCTGAACACTAAACCTATCGACAATTTTTAATATTTCGAGACCTAATGAATACAATCCTAACGGTCTAGGACTTGATTGATACCCGTGTGATTTTTAGTTTTTAGTTTTTGAAAATGAAGCTTATAAATGTTACTTCTATTTATAAGTTTTTTTGTTTTGTTATCTACTTTTTTCCAAAGAGTATTCGAAGTAAATGACAAATAAAATTATAAATATATTTCAATTGACCTTCTAAAGTCAACTTGAAGCTTCATTAGGGCATCTTCACATCCTCTAAATGGATATTCATAAAAAAAACTTTAGTTCTTTATTCCGATTGTACTCATGATGTTCTCAAATTATAGAAGCGGTAATTGTGGTTCGTCAATGCATTTATTTGTTCACACCTTGCTTTCATCACACATAAAAAAGAACGAATTAAAATATTTAAAGAAATAATAAGACGTGAGATTTTTCTACGTGGTAAATTATGATTGAACGATTTATTTGGATATTGATAATTGTCATATTTTCAATCTTTTTACCCTTCATTTGGATATTTTTCGCGAGCGAGAGAGTTCTTAAGTATGTTATTTTGACTTATATTGTCATGAGACTGTTTGAAGTATATTGTCATGAGACTGTTTGAAGTGTTGAAATGTAATTAGAGTTATTGAAAATTAGAGGAACTTTGAAAAGCATGAATAATCGAAGATGAAATGAAAATGATATTGTAAAGCGTGAAAACAGTGAGAGAAGATTAGATTGAAAACTGTCGAAACGAAATGCGTTTGGTATTGCAAATCGAACCCAAAACGTTCAATGCAAACATAAATTTTGGATTACTTACGACACAAATTCACAAGTGTTCAACTGATGTTGGTTTTGTGGTCTTCAACCATTTTTGTCAACTTTGATTTCGACTAGGATGGTTAGGAACGAGGATTACAACGTTCACCCAACTAACTTCGAATCTATAGAAAAGTTGAGGAATCAATTTCACACATTTGGAAGAGGAAAAAACCCAAAAATAGATTCAAAACTCAGTCAAAACCAAAGTTCCTCCTATGGGAAACGATACTTGGAATCATCAAGGAAGGCCCTTATGGGGAACCTTAATAAAAAAAAAATGCCCAATATATTATGTAATTTAACCTAATTTTAACCAGACCTATTGGATTTCTTTGTTAAAAATGTATTTAAGAAGATTTCAACACAGCTAACTTGGTATAAAGAAAGCAAATAGGCCTGACATGATTGTGGGGTACATTTAAATTTTGAAAAGCCATAATCACAAATGAACAAATGAATTTTAGGAAATTACATTAAGATATAAGGTAGCAACTACATCCATGCTTTTCAACATTGGATGGTCGAATTAATAGGACAGTGACAAGTTAAACCTGACAAGTTCTGTCAGTTGTGCGAACACACGGATAGGCCCTCGAGAAAGACACCTTCATAAATGGGTCCTCATGTTAAACTTGGACCACCTTCATTGGGATTGTCAGTTTGCAAGATCGGAGAGTTTATTTTTTGTTTCAAGAGTTTGAGCTTACGATGGCTCGCAAAGGGACATTCGTTGGATGATCAAAGTGTTCCTCCTCCAACCGCCTTTCAAAGAGAAATGCAGTTCTTTGGGATTTGCAAGGGTGTGTGCTTTGTTGTAGGATATTTGGAGAGAGAAGGACAGTAAAGTGTTTCTTAGTGTGGGTAGAGACCCTTGCGAGGTTTGGTCTTGGTGAGGTTTAAAGTTTCTCTTCGAACTTCAGTATCAAGACTTTTTGTAATTATTCACCGAGTAATATCCAACTTAATTGAAAATCCTTTCTTTAGTGGGGTTTATTACTGCAGACATTGTTCTCGTATATACTCCAGTACTCTTGGGTATTCTTTCATTGAAAAAATAATAATAATTATCTAAAAAAAAACAATAATAACAATAATAAAATAAGTGACTAGCCTCCTTCGCGAAAAATAAAAATATTACCAAAGCAAGCTTAATTTAACAGTACTTAAGCTGACTTTTCACAAGTGTTGTACTCGGGGGGTCAACTTAGAGAATAATGACTTCTATACCATCACACACTTCTCATCCTATGGTAAAGATTATCCAAACTATATTTGAAAAAGTGCCATCATTCCAAGAAATAGAACAAAAATATTATTATTAAATGAACAATCAAATCTCTCTTACATTATCATATATGTTGTCATGTCCAAAATATGCTAATCCATTGAAATCCCAGTTTACGGTTCAATATTCACAAACTTCTTTTCTTAGCTAGGAATAAAGTTACATGGTACTCTGCTCTATAAACCAAGAAGAAAAAAAAAAGGTCAACGTAAACGGCCTTTTTTATTCTCTGCATAAAAACAAGTATCCTTATGGCCCGGTCACCCTCAAGATCAGTATTAGCTCAACCAAACAAAGAATGAAACGCGACCAAACCGTATAGGGTAACCCTCAAGATTCATGATCAGGCTCAACAGATAACATAGAATGAATAGAGACCAACTCATCTTTTACTCCATTTGACTGGTTGACTTTACATCCTCTTCCTCGTGGTCAAATTCTTGTTCCACACCCTTCACCTATACATTGAGAATAGGCATTCAAATCATAGATAATCCAACCAAAAAGAATATATATATGTTTATGGTTCTAAGAAGCATAAGGACAAAAGAGGAGAAAGTTCGTACTAGAACTTTAGTATAAATTTCCATCGACCTGTCGATATTTTCATGTTTCCATGGGTTCTATATCAACATAAAGAGTGAATCGATATTTCTATTATACCATATAGATTAAACCACAAAATATAAAAAGAAATAAATAAAGCAATAAGATGTCACTAATGTAAATGTAATATAAATAATATACATGTTAGTTTGTTTAAAAATTATCAATGTTTATTTACTAAATTAATCTTTTTTTTATTTAGTTTATACATATACATATACATATACGTGCATATATATATATATATATATATATATATAAGCAAAAAAGAGAAGTCAGTCTAAAGGTGCGGGGTTGAGGACCCCCCCCCCCCAAAAAAAAAAAAAAAAAGAAAAGAAGAAAAAAAAACTAAATCAAGAAGAGCCCTCCTATTAATCATGAGAAGGTTGTAAATGTAATTAACTTTGTGTAATTTATACCCACCAAGAGGCCTTATGCTGCAGAGGAGCCCAAAAAGAATCAAAAGAAATGAACTTATCCTCAAACACCCTACTATTCCTTTCATTCCAAAAATGCCACAAAAGCGCACGAGTAGCACATCTTCACAACATTTTTCATTCTCCACAAAAGCTGCCACCATTCAAGCCATCCATCATCCAATCGTCAATCTTCCTGAGGACACAACCATCCAACCCAAAAGTATAAAAAATTCTACTCCACACTTTGGAAGCGAACTCACAGTGTAAGAATAAATAGTCTAAGGTCTCAACCTCCTTCGGGCAAAGATGACAAATGGAAGGGGAAAGAGATCGCTTAGGAAACCGCCTTTGGAGCTTGTCATGAGTATTGAGGCTTCTATAAGCAAAGGACCAAAGGAAAAACTTCGTATTTTTAGGAATTTTCGATTTCCAAATAAGATTAACCAAAGGGAACTTAATTTTTAAGGCCCCCGCAGTCAACTTGAGGGACTTGGTTGAAAACTGGCCCAAAGCCTTCAGCTCCAACCTCCACCGTAAGCTATCCTTGGTTCTATTAACCATCCATTCGGTCAGCAATTGAGTAAGGGCAATATAGCTGCCAACTTCTCTATTAAATAATCGTCTCCTTAACCCTAAATCCCAAGCCTGACTCGAATCAATCCAACAATCCGCCACCACAACATCCGTTTTAGAGGAAATAACATAGATATCACGGTATAAGGTTGTAAGAGGTTGGGTAGCACACCAACGATCATCCCAAAACCTTATATTTCTCCCATCACCAACCACAAAGTCAACAGAGGCAAAAAGTTGATCTTTTTGCTTTAAAATACCATTCCACAATATGAAGCTTCCTTTCTCTCTCAACTTAAGGAGCTCCACCCACACTTATCCACACCATAAATAGCACTAATCACCTTCCTCCAAAAGGCATTTTCTCCGTGGCAGAACCTCCAAAGCCATTTCATCAAGAGAGCACTATTTTTTTTGACTAAGAGAGTCAATTCCCAACCCCTCATTAGATCGTACGGAGAGAAGTTCACTTCCAATTACCAAGATGGGTGGATTACTAATTCCTCCACCCCAAACAAAGTCCAGGACAATCTTCTCCAAACAAGAAATATAACACTTCAGAGCCTTCAATAAAGAGAAGAAGTAGCACGGTAAGCTTTGAAGAACCGACTGAGCAAGAGTTAGCCTACTCCCTTTAGAAAGGACCAAAACTGGCCATTTGTCAATTTTCATTTTAAATTTCTCAAGAGCAGGCCATGCCGCCTTAGCCACGAGCTTTCCACCTAAGGGGAAACCCAAGTAGATAAAAGGTAATTTATCAGCTTTGCAACCCAACAAAAAAGCACTAGAAGCAACCTCATCATCACTAAGATTGATCCCAATAAGAGAAGCTTTGGAAGCATTGAGGGTGAGGCCCCATACAAGTAAAAAAAATTAACAATAGACCACCAAGCCCTCAGATTCTCATCACACCAAGAACAAAAGATCAAAGTGTCATCTGCACACTGAAGGTGCTTAACCTCTGTCCGATAGGTTGCCAAAGGAGAAGCCTTTGATTATTCTTCTTTCATTACAATACCGAACACAATATTACTGAAAGCATGGCTAACGATGGGGAATAAAAAAAGGGAGAGAGGATCCCCCTGCCGAAGACCTCTTTGAGCCATAATCTTCCCTCTTTGAGCAATTTTTGGTTTTTATAATTTTTCCAAATATCCATCAACATCAACATTTAATTGGTATTTCCAGAAAATTAAGACCTTGATACTTACGTCACATCAATATTTTAAACTTGGGCTAGAACTAAGTATCCGTGTAAGACCATTTCATTTCTATGTTCTCCCTTTAATGTGATTATCTACATGAACCATATAAACATGAGCTTACAAATATACAAAAAACATATAACTCTCACCTCAGGTACATAATGCATCAACATATTTTCAATGCCAGATTTTAGAGTGACGGATGAGCTTGGGCAGCCACTGCATGCTCCTTGCATTCTCAATGTCACAATACCAGTTTCTCTGAAGAACACAGAAATAAAAAATCAATATATATAAAGCAATCATGCATATAACTCCTGATGCTTTAAAGAACACCTTCAACCAAATGCAGCGAAACCTACTCATTGTATGCTCTATATTCAATATCCCCACCATCATCTTGCACAGCTGGTCGAATACGAGTCTCAAGCAGCTCTTTAATCATAGCAACAGTTTCAGAATCATCCTAAAAAGTAGGCACAAGTATAAGATCTCTTAAGAACCAAGGTGTATCAATCTACTAGAATAATAAGAATATATATGAGGTTTCAAATTCCAACATTACAAATATACCCTTTAAGAAAGGATTCAATACTTGCAGCATGACAAACAAGCACCATGAGGTCAAACATCGAAATTAAATATTACAAACAAATTAATTGACATCTAATAGAAGATGTGGACAAACTCATCTTTTAGGTAAGTAACTCAACTTCATTAATTAAACATACTCATTTTAATAAAAACTAACCAGAGAATTTCACTGATTGAAAACAAAATACAATTACAATAACTTTGTTAAGTCCTTTTCAATTCTCTAGGCCTCCCAAGTGGCACAATAGCTCGCATATCTTTCCTTTTGTATTAATGGAAGGGCCATTACTTAACAATAAACAACAGGACGGAAAAAACAAAAGGTTACTAATTTGACTAGGAGAAAATTGAATGTCCATAGAAAAGATCAATATGGATATCACAAAACAAGTTTTAGCCAAAGTTGTACAACTTGTATTTGTACCCAAAAGAGTAAAATTGTAAAACAGTAAGTTCGATAAGAAAATGGTGCACAAGTCTTCCATAGAAGTTAGCATTACCGTGAAAACAACTGTAAGCAGCACCACATTATTCTATTAATACAGTCTCAAGTACTTCTAAAGTGAAGTACGATTTCATATTTCTATATTAGTGCTTAAGGAACATAAACAACCTATGTATATAGATGTGGTTTCCCCGAGGAACTCTCATTCGACCTTGTATTACATTGGGTAGAGTATAGCAAGAGAGGAAAGAGAATAATATAGAAATGCATAATTTGTGATCAACACATAAACTAACATAATCAGAAATATCCCCAGACGACAAAAGTAAACAAGTGTATCAACTTTTTGATTGCTGCTTTTATTAAAAAAAATTGGAGAAAAGTGAGCACGACGATATCTGAAAATTTGATTTGCTTCTTAATGAGAAAAATCTAACAATGAAGTGAACCAGTTAGAACACATACTTCTTTGATGGCTGTGTCCATGGCAGCAGCAGTTTTAGAGTCTAGAAACAGTGGTTGCCCAGAAGAATAGAAGTCCATGATTGCAGCAAAAATTTCAGGCTTTAGGAAATCCCATGAAGCATCATTTGATTTTGTTACCGTAACAAAATCTGATCCAAAGAAGACTCGAACGACACCTGCACAAGCAATTGAGTAAGCCCCACACCAGGAATCAATAAAACCAGTAGAATACCAGTAATCCATCATCAAGTCATTATATCAATTAAAATATTCATCGTGAGCATATTACACCAGCAGCCGCCCATGTTTCGACTAAATATTGAATTCACTCATTCAAAATCCATGAATCAATCAACACAATCAAATAAAAGACGTTGTGTGGGTGTTTCGGCTCGCAACTTCAAGTGCGTAGAGTGCATGTTTGGAGATCCAATTATAATAGTTGGTGTTTTCAACTACTACAACCTACCATTAGCTACAGACAATGTTCACTATATGTTATATTGGTCACTATTTCCTACTCATCCTCTCTTTCCCCCTTATTAAAGTGTTTACTATTTCCTACTCAAACTAAAATAATCTGTATCCCAAACGTAAACTGCTATAACCTACCCATGGACTATAATAACCAGCTCAATGCCCAAACATTCCTTGAGTGTATGTGACTTAAACTAACTTCATTTAGAAAACAAACATTTCCATAGAGAGAGAAGAAGCACTCAACTAAGTTCAAACTTGAAAATTGAAAAACAAGAAAAGTAACAATGTATAATTGTAAGAAAGAACATTCAAATATCAAAATGTTTACTGAACACAATCTTCACATTTAGGAAATTAGATGATAATTGAAGGGATTCATACTCAGAAATCAGAATGTTACCGTGAAAATAAACAAAAATAAAAATAAATGAAAACGCAGTGCGGGATTAAAATTAATAGAAGCACACTGGAGTTATAAAGCCCTCAACGTTAATGTTGATAGGTTTCAAATTTGAAAATGCAGGAAATGGCAGATAAAGGGAGATGGGTTTCCAATTTGAAAATCAAACAGAAATCTAAAAAAGATAATATGGGTTCCAATATGTACCATCGACACCATAAAGGGCCTTTGCTAGTGGGGAGTTCATAGCAGAACGGGCATTAGGAAAATCTGCACTCCCAACTTCCATAACAGGCTTTCCAGGATAGAACATGAGAGACGAAGGATTGGGTGTTGATTGAGTTTCAATGAACATTGTTCTCCTCTGTCCTGAATGCAACAAAATTTAAACAGAATTATACAAAACAAAACAATAACCTTTGTAACCTTCGTTAAGAAAATTTTCCATTAAGGGTTCGTCAAAGCCTACGCACCTCCGAATTGAATCGATTTCCACGAGAGCAAGGAAGAATCGGAGCAATTCCTAGACGATATAGAACAGGAAGCAGGTTCTTCACCGCGGAACATAGAAGAAGTTGTTGCAGCTGAGAAGAATCGGGTTTTCCCACCTCCATGAAAACCCAGTGATGGAATTCTTCGAGTTCGGAGAATCAATCTTCCTAAGCCCTTCATTCTTTCTTCCCTCAGTGTTTTGCAGATTGAAGAGTTCTTCCGTTAAATATCAAGCGGTGAATAGCGTGGTGATGACGAAGAGGAAGATCGTCGGTTCGGTCTATCACCTGCCGGTTCGAGTTGGTCTAGAGCCGGTCGATTGGGTAATTGATGATTTTTGTCCATGTAATTTGAACCAAGGTCACACTTAATCCAATAAATTAAACGTGATACGGAAAATGGGTTCCATTTAATTACGTTTGATGTTGTTTAGCGAAGTTTTGTAATCAAAATGAGCTATAGAATCCGCTTTTAAATTGTAATTAAAATCCAAAGTTTTATTGAGTAGTGCAACGTGCTCAATTCGATAAGTTTGAAAATTAATTGAAATATCGTTACTGTTACAAATATTGTTATTGTTACGATAAAAATGTATGAAAATACCAGATTGACCTTAAACTGTAAAGGTATAGGTAAAAACACTAATACAAGCAAATTTTTGGGTAAAAGTGAACAAAAGTAATATAGCTACAATTGCGATTTTATTACGGATTGGTAAATATGATATGTTTAATTTCAGTTTCTATATTTTGTTCAATTTTAGTCATTGAACTTTCAAGAAAACTTAAATTAAGTCATTGATACCGGTTTATTGTTTTATTTGAGAAAAAACGTTATCTAGTAGCATTTTTATTATGAATTTTGAAACTATTTCACATATTATATTTCTTTGAATAAAAAATTTTATTATTTTTTAACTAATTTCGTACAAAGTAAATTTGGATGACTAAACTTAAGATTTGTTGTTTAACTTGAAGTTTTCTCAAGTGTTAACTAATAGAATAAAATAAATTGATTGAATAACGGTATAAAGATAAAATTATGATAGAATGCACTTTATTTATATATATATGGTCCTAAAGTTTGATACGCTTTAGTACCTCACGAGATAACTTTGAAGTTAAGGGAATGCTTATGTGATGACGTGGACATTGATGACGTGTCAAATTGTAATGAATTAGTTTGAAAATCAATTAAAATTAACTAGTTTTTAAAAAACTTTGAAAACTTGAAGAAAAAGTGTACCTTCAGCCCTAATTTTCCTATGAGTAAGCCTTCGTAGTGGTGCCAAACGATGGAATGGCTCACAATCATGACTCAACTCTTCCAAATTAGTTGATTCATAAAATTTGGTCCTTGGCTTTAGGGTATCTCTGAGGTCCATACGCCATTGACGATATGATTGCAATGGAAAAGAATGTTGGCTAGGAGCTTATTTCTGGAGCAGGTCCTGGTTTATTTTATAGCTAGTTAGTTTAACATAGGATTTTAGGATAAGGCAAGAGAGGAAAGATCAAGGCTCTCATCCTTTGAGATGAAGCCATGTTGTATTTTAAATATGATTTTTTTTACACTCCTTTGTTTCCTTGATTGGTTGTGTAAATTAGAATAGATCTTGACTTCTCCCCTAATAAAAACTCAAATTGGAGCGCTTCAAAACATATAAATCTTTAATAAAAAGTCTAAGTTATTTTATCGTGAAACTTTAGAGTTTAAATTGATACCATTTTTAGTTCGAGATTTAATTAATAAGAGAATAATTTGATTTTTTTTTTTTTTATTCTAAAGGATAGTTATACTTTAGGATCAAAATACAAAAAATTTAATATTATAGCTCATGAGTTTGCCAAACATACCCTTTTTCTTATGCCCTATTCTTTTCCTTTTTTAATAGAGTACTTTGGCAATACCAATGTTGTTTTGTTGAGATTTATATAAGGAGTTGTTTTCAAATGTAGCAAAATGCAAAATCTTAGTGTCATAAACAGTGAACCATCATGGGTTGACCTAGTGATAAAAAATAAGATATAATCTAAATAACTAACTATGTGACTACCTATCAGGAATTAATTTCGTACGAATGTTCTTGACAGTTAAATATTGTAAGGTCATGCAAAACTATATAAGTTGGTTCAAACACTCACAGATAGAGATAAATTAGGCTAAGTTTGAAGGTGTTTGAATCTTAATTAATATATTAATACACTAAAGCTTATTTAGTTCTAAATCAAAGATAAATAATATAGTAGAACTTTCTTGAAACTACACTAACAAAGAAGTCAAAATATTCTACAAACTTATCTTCTTTCTTCTTGTTGTTGGTGTTTGGATAGGGTTGAATGAATTTTTTTGGAGTTTTAAAAAGAAAAAAAATGTAAAAGTTAATTAAATCCTTATCTTGCTTTATAAAACTAGACATGACTTTGCATGTTCAACACATTTAATTAAACTTGAGTAATAAATTAAACTTGAGTAATAATACAACCACAATAAAATATCAATTCACTCATTTGTTGGATAGGGGAGCATTCGCCCCGAACTAATTATAGTCATTTTAGTAAATGTTCAAACTGATCTCAACCACGAAGGAGTGCAAACTGATCGTCGATCGGTTTAGGTTGGTTTAAGCTTTTGAAAATTTTATCTTCAACAAACCATCTTCGATTTAATCGTTTTTGGTTGGTCGACTTGCTTTTTCGATCTATCATGTTCATCTCTTAAGATATTGAAACGAGTGAGAATCGGTAGTGAACATCGTTGTCAAGAGCCACACAACTCTGTACTTGGAAGGGTTGTATGAAGCAACTAAAAAAACTGAATTTTCTAACGATTAAACTTTTATTTATACTCGATCTAGAGGTCATCCAAACAAAAATATCCATCTCCAAATATTGATTGACATACTAATATGTCATGCTTGGTTGACTTAGTTTGCTGAAATTAATACTTAGGTAATAACTTAATATTGATTTCTATTGATGTCTGAACAGATTTGTTTCTTCTTTTTAAAATATGCATAAGAAGATTCCATTTTCCTATACCACTTTTGTATTGCAATTCCACTCTCTCAGTGATTCCAATTTAAAACTGATATATATATATATATATATATATATTGGTGGGGTTTCTTGAGTTTCTCTCTCAATCTCAATCCAAAGTCCAAAATTTTGCAAATGGGTTCTCTCCTTTTCTGTTTTTGCCAATTCCCAATTCCTCCACCATGGATTCAATCTTTTTCTCTGGGATTTTTGCACTCTCTCCCACAATAAAACGGTCACTATCTGATATCGACACCCACCAGTTGATTAAACTTTAGTTATACTTCCCACTTCCGTGCAAATTAATTCAAAATTTTAGCCTCTTTTTGCCTTTCCCCATTTGGGTTCTAGCGTTTTCTTGAAATGAATCATCATGGGTATCGAATTTCGTTTTAGTTTTGGCGATGGGATTGGAGTTCCTTCCGATGTTGAAGCTGCCAAAGTTAGCACGATTTTAGTTGGCAATAGAAGACCCTGTTGAATTGTGGAAACTGTTTTCATTGGGAAAATTTTGAGTTTCGATTGGTGTAGAAGAGAAATTGTGAGTTGAGGAGAAAAGGGTTTTTGTAGAATGATGTCTTCGGGAGTGAATTTGGTGATGACAGTGATTGGGTTCACTGTGAGCACTTTGTTCATCGTGTTCGTTTGTACAAGGCTTGTTTGTGCTAGGATTCATCTCAATGCTTCAAGGCGTTCCTTCCCAATCGCTTCTAGATCCGATCTCAGTGGGGTGAGCTTGTTTTCTCTTATTTAATTCCCTTCCAGATTTGATGTGGAGGATATATGTATTTTAATTGTCTACTGGTTAGTTGTTTTGTTTGTTTATGTTAGTCTCCAAGCAAAAGATGGGATAATTTCCCTTCTAGTTCTTCTCCCTTTTTGTACCTTTTCTGGGTTTTGATTTTGTATGCTAATTCATATGCTACGTTTATCACTGGAAAGTGGTTATGATTGCTTCTCTTACTACTTCCATACTTGCCTTTCTGCCATTTTAATGAAGTTTCAGCATTCATTTGATGTAGTGGTTAATTACTTCGTTTTGATTTTGCCCCCTTTTTGCTCTTTCTTTTTGGTCTGCCGGGTCAGTTTCATAGGTTTCCTAGGTCTGTTAATGCGTAATCTTCATAGCCTTTTTGCATTGTCGCTTTTAGTCAAATACTAATGAATTGGGAGGCTCTACCGAAACAAAAAGGGTCTCTTATACTCAATTCTTGTTTGTCTCTTAGGCAATGGTTGTGCATTTCTATTTCACATTGGTAGTTGTCCATTCCTTTTATTAATATACTGCTTTTTAGATTTTTTTCAGGCTTTATGTGATTTATTTTGTTTGTTGGTTATATATATATATATTTATTTATTTATTTATGTATTGAGAAAAAATTTGAAAGAATAAGACAGGCAAACAAAAAGGAAAAACCCACAAAAACAAATTAAACTACAAGATAGTGCTTCAATCAAGAGAAATAAGACCTAAAGAATAATTACAAATGATCTTAGAAACTGAAGGTCTGAGAGAATTGCTTGAAGAAGTCTTAGTATCTTACGTATATTTTGCATTGCAAACTGAAAACATCTTTTGTTTACCCTATCAATTGGGCGTTTTGTATCTTTGATATGTTTGGATATTTCATTCAACCAATGAAATTGTATCTTATCCAAAAAAAAAAAAATCTTACTTAGATTTTGTTGTTTATCTTGCCCCGACAAAATAACACACAACTAGCCTTTACTATGATTTGTTTGTGGACCTCTTTTATTTACTCGTTGAATTTCTTTGATGCAGTTGGAACGGGGATTACACGGTGTAGAGCCTATGGTCGTAGCCAACTTTCCAACTAAGAAGTATAGGGATGATTACTTCTCGTCTATGAGAAATGCTCAGTATGTGCCCCTTCAATTCACAGTTTCTCATTGCATTGGTTTTCATGATTTTTGAAGAAAATCCCTTTGACAAAAAATTTATTTGTGTGTCTGTGTAAATGTATATACCGGTAGTCGTAAACTCCCACCATAGCATATTGTAACTAACTGGCAGTGAAACGTTATTAATAGTTTGTTTAGTACAACGATTGTGAGGATGGAGGATCAAATCTTTGACCTTTAGAGAGAAAAGTCATGCTAAGTATCATTCAGCTAAGGTCACTTTCGCGAAATATGTTATTATTTGTTTCTTGTGGATAAGATTTTATCAAGGTGCCGGAGAAAAGTTTGGATAATGTGTAAATATCATTTTAATGTAAAGTATAATGGCTTTATCAATGAAAGGAGAAAGAATTGTGAGTGCATGATTTACTATGGGAATATAATTAGCTTGCAATGAGTCGGTCTTCTAGTTCATTGATTTTCCCTAAACATAATCATTTGTGAATATTGGTTGGTTGGATGAGATGTCACAAACCAGATATTTACCCCCATCACACTGTTCAGGTGGAAAAGCAGAAAGGAAAAAGTAACTGTTTGGGCCATTAAGGTGTTTCTAGGAATGATTGATGGCCTCTTGAAAATATCTCCAAAAAGTTAGTAGAATAGTGACTTCTTGATGAGATATTTTGGTAAGTTGGCTTGAAACATAGTCCTAATCAGCCTGGGGCCCTTAGCAATAGGTGTGGAAAAAGGAATTACTAGCTAAAATCTCATGCTTGAAACAAATGATAATGTGTTAATGGAGTGCGCTCTTTCTCTTTCTTAAATATACAAATTGTTCAAGATGCGATCATTGCATCTTGGACGAGAGGTAGTGGTAACCAATATTAGTCATGTTGGAGTGGACCAGGGATAATTCAAGAGCTTCTATTCTTTCCCATTACCAAAATTCCTAAATAATAAAAAATGTCCTGCTCCCCTCTCAGCTAATGTACTCGAGCATGTTTACCAAACAATATCCCTCTCGTAATGGGCCAAACTCATAAGTTCATGACAGAAACCCTTTCCTTTACTCACAGATCAAGCCTCACTACCCCTCCCCCGGTCCCCCTCAGCCTTTCTCCTTCCATGTACTTACACAATAGGGATCTACCTCTTATCTAAAAGAGAAAAAAAGAAGACAATATGAGGTTTTCCAAGTTCCAACAATATGAGTGGGGAAAAAATTGGAGCAATTGCAAATATAGCAATAAGGCACAAAATATTAGCAATTATAACAATTTTAGATCTGACTCTCAAAGTCTATCATTGGTAACCTATATTCTTAATAGGAGTCTATTAGTGATAGATTTTGCTGTTTTTTGCAATTCTTTAAAAATGTTGTACACTTAATTATTAGCCCCAAAAATGCTACCCACTGCAATTACCAAAAAAAAAAAAGCTAATTTTATAGTTTGGCCTTTTGTTTGCAACTTTGGACATCAGATTTTGGAATAGAGAGGTAAGGTTTCCCTCTTCCTTTATATTCTATGGTGGTGCTGTTGAAAACATGAGGCAAGAGATAGGCTGCCCACACCTGAAATATGGCTTTAAGTTGAAAAATTACAGTTTATATGCTTTGGTCTATTGAGCTAGCTTTTAAAAGTCTAGCATACCACCTTGATTATCTAAGTGATCTCAGACTGATTGGTAATGTTAGAGAAGTAGTTGTCATGGAAACATAAGCATGGCCATGGATACTCTTCAAGTGTTCTTCAGTGTGGTGAAGTTTCTGTAGAGCACTATCCCTAAATGTCTCTTTCTTGTAGACTCGCACTTAAACAACACAAATGGTTCCTTTGTGATGATTTTATCATGATTTTATAGGAGAAAAAAAGACAAGATGTGGTTTTTTTTTTTAAGGAAACAATGTTGAATCTTCAAATCTTGTCCAAAAACCATATTGTCTAAATGCTGCCTTTTGTTACAGTTATTGATGGAAAATAAATGAAAATCCTTAAACTAGTGATTACAATTCCTTTGGCAGACCTTTTGGTTTTATGTGATGCTACATTCTGGGGTTTTGTCGTCCATGTTTGTATAGCAAATCATGGAGATTGATCACAGAATATACAGTGTCCTATTAGAAGCTTTGTGAGTTCAAGAGCAAGCCAAAAAAAAAAAAGTTCCGGAGCATCAATTCCTTTAGCCTTGGCTCGTGGAGTTTTCTAGATTTAAGAACTTTCTCTGAAGTTTGATCCTTTGCAATAATTTGAAACATAGATTGAGGATGGTTTGTTTGAAATGAGATTCTGCAATCTATCACCATGCATCTTCCCTGTAGTTTAGCAAATTTTGATATAGATCATGGGACTGGGAGGTTATTTATTTTTTGAGTTTAACACGTGGGGTGGGGTGGGGTGGGTGATTCAAATCTTTAACCTCTTGTTCGAGGGTATATGTCTAAACCAGTTGAGCATAATGACAAGAAGGTTTTTATTTTCAATGATATAAAATAGTATTTGGCAACTTTTTTTACTTGGAACGAAAAGATTTTAAGCGAGCTTATTAGTTTGTTGATGAAATTTAACTGATTGATTTCGGAGAAAGGTTACCAGAATATGACAAACAAACCTTCTAGTCCTATTAGTACATGCCCAGCTAAATTAGATTTTGTTTTGAATGGCAGATGCACAGTTTGTTTGGCAGATTATCATGGTGAAGACTTATTGCGCATTCTCCCCCACTGTGGACACTCCTTCCATGTGAACTGCATAGACATATGGCTGCATCAACACTCAACATGCCCGGTTTGTCGTCTATCATTACGCGAGGTCCCAGACAAGAAACGAACAATGCAACCCTTGTTTAGCTCAGCAATTCGCTCTGTCAACTCAGATCCCTGCCGCGGGTTCCCATTAAGAGACCTCGAAAACAATGGGTTGGAACAACCAATCCAAGAGAATCACTACACACCTGGGGCCAATGGAGAAGCGGATCCAATAGAGAACGCTTCCCCATTTATGGAAGGTAACCAGAATAGTAAAGGCTGTAGAAACAAAAATGTAGAAAGTCCATCAAATGCTTGAGCTTCTCTGATAGGACACTGGACTTGATCATATAGAACTGTGTCCTAAAACTAAAAGTAGAAGTCCTTCCCTCAACTATCTGGTTAGAAAGCTTGTCTATCTTGTTATTTACCACTGTATATAAGTGCTGTTTGTAGTGAATTAATCTGTTGCTGGTTTTTTGGGGCAGTTTTGTTGATTTTTCTTTGTACAACATTAGTTATTATTACACCATGAACCTTGCTTTTGATAGTTCATCTCTCTCTCTCTCTCTCTCATATTTCTACCAATGCATGGTGAGAGCAGTGTTTTAAAGTTTTTAGCTAAATTCTTACTTCTGGTATCAGAATCTCTCATTATGCAGCTGTCTGTTACTGTATTTTGGAGTTTTTCATGTACTTTCCTGTGGGCTATGGAACACTGCAAGAATTGACCCAAATTCTTTCTCTCTCCACTTTCTGCTGTTACATTAAATATTGAACCACTTTTGTTAGCATTTTGTTGGATTACAGTTGACCCTCACATGGATTTATTATATGCATTTCCTTCGCTCCCTCTTTTCCCGACACTTGTAGGTCAGAAGTCCTTAGGCCTTCGACTTGTCTTGGACTATTATAACTCACTCGGCGTAAGTTTCTAATTATTATAACACACGTTTAGCTACAGTAAAACTATTTAAAAACCACCATTATCGATTGTGTGTATTATTTTGTATCTATCCTTCATCCTAATTTGTAACTCAATCTAAAATAGTTTTGCATCTTAAACACATATTATCATAACCGTTTGACTATAATAATCATCTCCGCATCTGAAACAACCGTTCACGGTTCACCATATGCTTTCCATCTCAGGTGTTTATTGCTTCTAATTTTGGATTGTACCTTCTTTATCTTCTTTCTTTTTCAGCTCAAACTTGAGTGGTTGGGTAATGGGTATTATTGTGTTTCTATTTTTGTGAATTTTTAATTCAATTTATTTAGCTTTTACTTTTACTGTTCTTGGAGTAACTAATATACAAAGGAAATGAGTAGTTTTCCACTACAGTTTCCAATTTTGGAGCGTTGACTTCTTCAGTCAATCTTTTGGTCAACCAAACTTAAATTCCCTTATCTCCCTAAATTATATTTGAAATTCATTTATTCGATGAAATGTTTCTTATTTAAAAAAACGCTAAATATACGTCTTAAGTCATTAACATCGTCTTTTGTGATCTTAGTCGTTTATATTAATGATATTTAGTTATACCTAATATCAAAATTGGCCGACAATAAATTCACATGACGTAATAATGGACCAGTTTGGCAAAAAAAAAAAAAAAAAAAAAACAGTTGATAAGAAGTAGGATCATTTAAATTATGAATTTCCTAATTCTTCCAATAAAGTTTGAAGTTGACAGATTTTATTAATTCTTCCAATTTAATATGAACATATTACATACTTTATTTTATAAATTCTGTATAATTTTATTCTATAAAATCATATAATTTATAATACATCATATCACACATTTACAGACACTGCGATATTGATAGTGTCTAACAACAATATTGATAGACACTAATAGAACAATGATAGAATATAAAATTTTGCTATATTTTATAAATACTTTTACCACTTTTGAAAAACAATAATTTTTATTCTCATAAATAAAATTCTACAAATTGAAAAACAGAAAAAATGTCATTTACCAAATATCCATTATTTAGGCTACATAATCTACAAATATGTCAAACATAGATTCGCATATTCACCGATTTAAATAGTTTACCGAATTTGAAAACATAAAACATTGTATGTACCATACAAATTCTTTAAATCTCTCCTATAAAGTATCATGTCATGTTTTTCTTTTTTGGTAGAATTGTATCATGTCATGTTAGTTTATCGTCAACTCAATCATACTATTCACTAATTACAACAAGGATATAAATTAAAAACATGTTAAAATATAAATGGCTCAATTAGAAAAAAAAAATGTAAATTTAGTTCGTGAAGTTTGGAGGTTTATGTTTACGTGGTCAATTAATTTCAAATTAGTTGATTTATCAGACACAAAATTGACCGTTCAAAATTTTTATAAGACAAAAAGTTTGGATTTTTATCCAATAGATCACATTAGTTTTTAAAACTTTAAAATTGTCGAGAATCTATTAGATACAAAATTAGAAGTTTAGACCTAGTTGATATTCATTTGGTTTTTATAATTTTTTTTAATATCAAACTTATTTCTTCTCAGAATAACTTTTATCTTTTTCGAGTAAAAGCATTGATATATAACGTATATATTGACAAAATAAGCTTTTGACTTGGAGGTTTATAACATATATATATATATATATATATGTATGTATGTATGTATGTATATATATTGTGTGGGTGCAAAAATCTAAATTGTAAAGAGCTACTAATATTAATAAAATTTGTAATTCTAATAGACATTTTTTTTTTTGTAAAAAAACAAAATGTCCAAAATATTAATGTAATATAGTCGTTATTTTAAGGCGTTTCATGTTGAAATCCAAAATTTTAAAATTTTTATTTGGTTGAAAATAAGTTTAAAATGATTTTAAAAAATATATATTTTAAATAACAAAACTACTAAAAACAATTATAAATATAACAAAAATATATATATATATATAATTTGATAATCAGCAAAAATAGCTTATGGAAAAAAGAAAAAAGAAAAAAAGGAAAATATGTTAAAATTTTGATAATTTCTACTGCAAAGAAACCTAACAACTAAGAACATTGATCTTCGTCTTCTTCTTCATCTTGTCGTTCTTCAACCTCTGGTTTTGGCAATGGCTTTAAGAGAATTCTTCATCACAACGGTAAATTCATACTTCTTCGTAAAATCCAATTCACTATTCGGCGGATACGAACTCCATTCAAATTCCTGAACCAACCTCGCCAGCATCAGATGAACATGAATCGTTGCCATTCCCAAACCCGGGCAAATTCTCCGTCCAACTCCGAACGGAATCATTTTCATTCCTTTAATCCCTGTCATATCCACCTCTTCCTCGCCTGACATGAATCTCTCCGGCTCAAATTTCTCCGGATTCTTCCACAGTTTCGGATCGTTACTGATTCCAGCTAAATAAACCTCCACACTCGCCTCCATCGGAATATCGTATCCGGCCAGTTTAGTGGTCTCGATCCCTGAATGTGTCAGCGAGAAGTACGTGGGAGGATGCTTTCTCAGTAATTCCTTCACCACCGCTTGAAGATAAGGCAATTTCTCAACATCAGATTCGTCTACTTTTCTATCGCCTACTAATTGCTTGATTTCTTCGTGAAGTTTTTTCTGAATGTTAGGGTTTGCGATTAGCTCTGCGATTCCCCATTCGATGGCGGTCGCCGTCGTGTCGGTGCCTCCGTTCAGGAATTCGGAACAGAGAGTGACTAATTCGGCGTCGGTTGGGGAAGATTTCCGGCCGTCCACCTTGAGATCAAAGAGTGTATCGAGGTAAGAAAATGAAGTTGCGTTAATGTCTGAACCTGGATTTTGAAGTGCTTTTTTTCTTCGATTGATGAACTGAACAACGAATTCGATTTGCTCTGTTCTTACTTCCATGGCGCGTTTCCTCTGTTTAGCGAAGAACGGCCTTAAAATCGGGAGAAAATCGTCGATTCTCGGATCGACGGTGATCAGAACAGTTTTAAGAACTTGATCCATTTTCTCAACCGATTCCTCATCCATTTCTAATCCGAAGCACATCGCTAAGAGAATACAGAACACAGCGAATCGAGCGTTTTTCAACACCCAAACGGCGCCGCCGTTTGCGTCAGCGTCTGTTCGAATGCGTTGAACAAGCTTATCCATGGCCTTCTTTCTGACGTCGCGAAACTCCTTCAAGCGGGTGGAAGAGAGCATGTTCTCGACCATGTTACGGCGGAGGGATCGCCAGAGACCGCCGTAGACGGCAGCGTTGACGGAGAATTTGTTGCTGCTGAAGATGATTCGAGTTGGATTTTCAGCGGGACGGCTGGCGAAAGCAGGGCCGCGTTTGATCAAGGCTTCGTGGATGAGGTCGGGGCCGGACAAGATGATCATGGTGCGAGAGCCCATCTGAAGAGTGAAGATTGGGCCATAAATCTGGCGGATGTCTTCAATGTATTCGAAGAAATGCTTGCCGGTGCGAGCGACCTGGAAGAGGTTACCGACGACCGGCCAGCCAGGGGGTCCCGGAGGGAGGTTGAGACGTGGCTTAGAGTTGCGTTTCAGAGAGAGGAAGAAGATGATTGCAGAGAGGGTGAAGGCTAGAAAGGAGAAGAAAAGTTGAAGGTAGTGATCGGAGAAAGAAGAAGAAGACGCCATTGTTGAGTTGGGGGAAGGTTTATCACAACAAAGGAATGAGGAAGGAGAAGGACAGATGGAGCCTTTTTTAGAGGGAAATTTATAGAACTACATTAAGCACTCTGATTTATTATTATTATTTATTAATATTATTTTAATTTTTGAAAACTACTCATTTCTATTGAGCCCATGTATTTCTAATTTATTTAATTTTGATGCATCTACTTCTTAAATTAATCTTTTGGTCCACAAATTTTGTTGAATATATGTATTTGGTCTCTAAGTTTTCAAAATATACTATTTTAGTCATTTAAGTTTTTAAAATATATCGTTATAGTCCTTAAATTATGAAAATAATTTAGAAGGTAGTATTTTTTTGTTTGATTTTTTAAAAATAATTATATAACATGTAAATTTGCCTTAGGTTCAATTATTATTATTTTCTTTGCCTTTTTATACGTAAAAAAGAAAATGTACAATTGTTTTTTTTCTTTATGTCTTAAATTAGAGTTTTTCTTTAAATCTAAATTAGGCGAACTTAATCTGTGTTTATTAGTAAGAAATTTGAGAAATTAAGAGAATCGTCGAGAGAGAAGTTGAGAAAAATAGAAAGTTATAATGTAAAAATTCATTAAGTTATCATTTCATTAAATTTTTAACATACAAAATTTTTTTAGTACAAATAATTATAAAGTCGGGAGAATGATATTGATATATTTACTTTGTGAAATTCTTTTTAGTACGACTACAAATGGATGGTAAGGGATTTCAACCTACTACTTTTTGGTCCTTAAATATATATTGGTGTAGAATTTTGATATTGTTTATTTTTGTAAAAAAAATAAAAATGTCACAAAAATATGTCTCTTTATTATAATATATACACTATAAAGAAATATAAAATTGAGAAAATAAAGATGAAAAAAGTGAGTATTATAAATATAAATGTCACTTGGGTTATATAAATGGCACATCTCACAAACATAATCATGTTGATTATAGTGTACATTTGAATTTTGGGATATGCTTATAGTTATATAATAAATAATTTAATTTATGATTTTTTGGCTTAATACATTATAGTTTTTTAATTAAAAAAAATATTTGCATAGCTAATTTTTTTATAAGTTAAAATCCAACAAACTACAACGTTATACCATTAGACACATCAAGTAAACCACTCAAAATAAAAGGTCAGTTTGAATTTACCTCCTGTATAATAATTTGCATATAACGTATATATTTTAAAAATTAAAATTTGATATTTTCACTTATAATAAAATAAGAACACACTTTATCTTTTATTCAAGAAAACTTCTAGTACTACGATTAGGTTGAATATTTTCTATATTCCCTCTGTTCATTACTTGCCACAATAATAATATCTAACAAATATGTAAAATATACTAAATAAATAATTAATAACTTAATAAATTATTTAGATCATGATTTAGTAATTGTACTTATTTTAACTCTAAATTGGAGGTTGTACCAATTTAAACCTCAAACTAATAGGTGCATCAATTTAAACTCTAAACTTTCTAAACGTATTTAAATAAAACATAATATAAGATTTAAATCGATACAATTTTGTAATTAAGTTCAATGTTTAAATCGATGTAATTATAAAAGTTCAATGTTTAAATTGATACAATTATCAGTTAAAAAAACATATATAATTAAACCATGTAACTGTTGACTATGTGATTCTTGCAATATGTGTCTTTTCATCGTACTTACATGACTTTTTTTAATTAAATTAAATGCATTTCCACAATTTAGGATATAAATTTGTTCATAAAAATTTATGTCTCTATTACTTTCGTATCATATTTTATAGAAAAAATAAAAACGACAAAAAAGAAAAAAGGTATGATAGAAGTCGAAAATGATAATTTAGAACCAAAATGGATTGACTTGGTCTTGGCTCAAGCTAGTATGCATGGCCTCGTCTGAACCTACAAAATGTCTAATGGGACATGTCTCAAATTATCAAATTTAAACAAAAAAAAATGACATAAAGAAGGTGTTCGGCCTTGGCCAAGGTTGAAGTTAGACCCCAGCTAAACATGAGACCAGACTCGTCCTGGTTTGATAGGTTATATAATTATTCTATATGACTTTGGAATTCTAACGAAACAATTTAGGTCAATCAACTTTGTAAATAAATCATTATAGTACCTTACAATTAATAATCTTTCCGGACACTCTTTCATTTGCTAACTTTTGCAAGTCATGCTTCTCTTTTCTCGAACAAATTCTCTTTTGATATCACATCGATGTCAATTACGTGTCAATTTTCGATTTTGACATGATTAACATTTTATAAATAAAACTTGTTTTAATTCTATTTGTCAGCAATTTCTTTATAAAAAAAAAGTAGAATTTTCATTGGAAGTACTATTGTTTATTGTTGAGATACTCAATGAGTCAATGGTCAATTCCAAACATAACTAAAATACTTCTATAAAATGGATGGATCAAAAGAGGATCATAGAGACACAACCAATAGAATAAATTAATAATATTTGAATGTCAATTTAATAAAAAAAAAGTTGGAAATAATTATAGAAAAAAGGTAAAAATATATATTAAAAAAAAATCTTATCTTATATCTTAAAAGAAGTATTGTATTGTAAATGTCCCTTATAATCTCAAAGGTAGATACAATTTTTTTAATAAACTAATAAAACCTAAAATAGTAATTAATAAATTAATGGAAATAATTACTCCTAAAATTGTTAAATATACTATTAATTTAAAATAACTCTCTATCAACTATAACTAGTTTTTATAAAAGAAAATAATCCATTTTTTTTTCAATAATCAAACTTTTAAACTTCAATTTATTTACAATAAAGTGAATAATTAGAATAATTCTTAGGGTGCTAATTATTGGTTATTTTCTATTACTTTTGTCATTTAAATACAAAGATCTACATTCTAATTAATAAATTAAAAGTAAGATATCAATAAGAAAATAACTAAAAATATATACATCATATTATCCAAATATTTTATAACAGAAAATAATACATTAGAGAAAAAAAATTAGTGCTAAACCATTATTTTATCAATTTTTTTATTTTCTTTATAAAAAAAAATATTTCCTTTTCACACTCTAAATATCATGATTAAATTAGATAAATGGAGATTAAAAAATGTAAAAAATCTTGAAATCTATAAACCAATTTGAAATAAAAATTCAAATTTCAACGTAAAAATGTATCATTTTGAAATTAATGGACTAAATTAAAATCAAACTCAAACTTTAAGTGTTGAATATGTAACATTTTGAAATTTAGAGACTAAATAGAGAAAGTAGATATAAAATGTAGGGACCAAGTAGATAATTTTAAAAAGAAAAAAACAAGGTTAAGGGGGTTGGGAGCAATTAATAAAGTTATAAAGGATAAAGGAGGGAAATGCATGGAATGCATGAAATTGCATTGGTGGAGGGGAACGGAACTTGTGATATTATCACTCATAATTATACCTCACCGCGTTTTTAACCTAATTCCTTTTTTTATTATTATTATTTCTTATTTCTTATTTTTTTTCAATTAAAATTCCACATTTTTCTTTATTTTGATTTGTAACGATTTAGTCTTTGCATTTTAAATTTTATATCAATTTAGTTCATGAACTTTTGCATAAAATAATTTGGTTCTTGTACTTTCAATTTTTTACAATTTAGTACCCAACATAAACAAAATTTATCAAAATTTGATGTCAATTTTTAGTATTTTATGATTTAGACATTGTAATTTTAAATTATCGAGTATCTAAGCAGTCACTTGAATTATTTATGCATAAAATCTCATTAAATTTTTACACTCAAATTCTACAGTAGGGACTAAGTTGTTACCAATTAAGTACAATGACTAAATTGTTGTATTGTGAAGTTTATGGCCTAAATTGTTACAAAATTGAAAGTTTGGAGACTAAATCGTTATAAATTAAAGTTTATGTACTAAATTGTTATTTCTATAAAAATTTATGGACTAAAACAATGGTTTTTAACCTTTTTTTAAAATTTTGTTTAATAGGTTCTTAACATATTAAAAAAATAAAAATTTATTTATCTACAAAATATAACTATAAATTTTAGAAATAAAAAACATAAACTAAAGGGTAATTATCCCATACGATCTCCACTTTTAATTTTTCTCTATAAACCCTAAACCCTAAATTTTAAAAGAACACCAAAGGAACTAATTTTGAAAATCAAAAGTATAGAGACCGAGTAGTTACCAATTTCAAATTTAAAACATTTCACCCTAAAATTATCTTAAAATTCTAAATTAATCAATTAGGTCACTCTACAAGGTATTTGTTAAAATCTTTTTTTTTAAAAAAAAAAAAACTCGTCTTATGCAAGTATTATGTTATTAATATATTTGAAAATACGAGAACGTCACTTTATTAATTACAGAAAAATGCTAAAACGAGCATAACACAACTGATATAATTAAAAAGTAGATCGAGAAGAAACTTTAGAATTAATTAAAAAATGTTAGAATCTTTATTTTAAAGAAATGAAAGCATATAGAAAGTAGTTGGATAGACCAATAAATAAGGTGCAACAATTAAGTTGAGAAGTTCATTAATGTATGATCTAATAATAGGTTGTTGATAATAATAGGATTTGGAATTTAGTGTAAAAAAAAGTCAAATATACTTTTTAGAATATAACAAATAATGGTTTTCTGAAGAAAAAATAGAATGGAAAAATAAATATTGTGATTTAATAATGTGAAACTATAATTATAAATTAATGATATAGGAAAGTTTGGAGATTAATTAAAGTAAAAATTACTTTCTAATTAATAATGAAATTAATATATTTAAATTGGGTTTTTTTAAAATAAAAAAAGAAAATTGTTGCAATTATATTTGGATTTGATTCCAAATACAATCCAACAAGCACTAAGCATGATAAGGGCAAATTAGGAATAGTAAATATTAAGAGTCAACCCTAATAAATTGTAGGTTGTAGCTTTTTGAATTAATTTATTAAAATTAATTTAAGTGTGTGAGGATTTATTGTATTGTTAGGAAACTATGGTTAATGTAATTAATGGCTTCCTATTATAATTAATTTCAATAACAAAAGGTGAGGTATACATGAATTTGGATCTTCGACTCGAAAAGAGAGGACTATGTGTATGTCAGTCGTCGTTGAGTTACGTTTATGTTGGCAAAATACAACTTGTAATTGAAGACACTCAATATTTATACTGATGAGAGACGTTTGTTCATTTTATCGCATGTTTTAAAATTTTGATGGTCTAGCTCATTTGCTTGCTCGATTCATAGTTGCACAACGCATAATCTAAATGTTTGGTTAAAGGATCTATCGAATTCACTCTGCTCTTTCAATTTGGATTGCAATAACACAGAGCTCATGATAATCCTTCCTAATTTTCTGATTCACACCCCTAAAAAAAATAATTTTTGATAACAATTAGAAGGAAAACATGAACATATTTTTTTTATTGATTAAGACATTCTTCCTTTTAAAATGTCATAGATCCGAATTATCTACGTGTAATATATGAGAAAAATTATTTTAAATAATAAAATTAATTAAAATATTTATAAATATAAGAAATTTTTATTTTTTATCTGTCACTATATACTCAAATAGACATCTACAATATTTTAGTGGTAGACCTTGATAGATATCTATATAAAAAAGTTAAACGAAGGAAAATGGGAGTTCATTTAAGGAAGAGTAGAAGGGAAGTTGTGAAAATTAAATTCTCTATCCATTTGGGAGGGACAATTTGAAGTGGAGGAAACCCCAATATTTTATTAATTATTAATTATTTTACTATTTCAAAAATAAAATATCTAACACTACAAGTTATCTTTTAAAACATTTGATATTAGATATCGACAGTAAACACTCCTACATCTTCACGTCATCTCACTTGTCTCGAACAACTTTCAAAAGTGAGTAATGTTATGAGTAAATTTAGAGAGATATGAGACCTATAGACAAAGATTGCTTAGAGGAATAAGGGAGCACAGAGGATTTATAGAGATCCTAGTAGAAGCATAGTGGTAGTGGTACGAGGTCATAACATATAATCCATGAAAAAGTTAATTCCTGGACAAATCAGATGTTGGTGGTCGTTTCAGACGATGGAGTTGTAATCAAAATCTATGTAGGCAATTAGAATCACTCGTTAAAGAGATGTCGAAAGACACTCCATACTGTATTCTCTGCTACTACCAATATTCATCTCAATTACTCTTAACTGACTTGAGCGTAAGAGTATAGGTGGGTTGAGATATATACGACGGTAAATATACCATCAAAATGTGAAAAATATGAAGAGTTTGTGATTTGAAGTTCAATAAAGATGAAAATGAAAGAAAGCTGCAATCTAATTGGGAGGCAAGACTTGGCCACTTATTTATTGGTTGAAAAAAGTTTAATTAAAAACCACTTTTTAGACCAATCTTTGGGAGCCCATTTTGCATTTAAGTACATATCAACTTACTCCACATTTTCCAACTCAATCATGGCATTGGCCCCATTTGTTGTTAATGTTCATCTTCATTACATTTTAGTTTCTATTCATAAGTATTTTTAATCTTTAATCCTTTAAACTTTCAACATGTTTTGGCTTTTGATTAGAGTCGATCGTTTATATAAAATAGGTTTATTTGTATTCGAATAAGATATCGTTTTATTTTATTTTTTTCAAACATGCATATCATCTTTGAATTAGGGTATGTTTAGATTGTCTTGGAAAGTGAGAACGTTAGTGATTTTTGTCATGTTATTCGATCTTTTTTCTTTTAACATTTCGAAATTAAAAAAGAAAGAAGGGAAACATGTCTTTAAAAAAATCATTTACTTTTATGAATACCGTTTAAAATAAAAATACTAACGTGTTTGGTTAAATTTCCTTAAAGAGTTTGGGGCTAGTTAGTGTAGTTTACTATACACTTTAAGTGTTTCTATTAATGTCAAGTTATTGTAAAAGAAGACTATTTAAACATTATGAATTAATAATTTCAATTTTGTATTTAAGAACACTTTCTTTGACCAAGTCTTTTGGTATATGATCAGTCGAGTTGGCCGCCTGATGTAATTGCTGGAGTTTGATCCTAGAGGTGTTTAACAAAGTAGGTCATAAAAGTACGTCATCAGCAATGACTATCGTTGTAGTGAGGCAACAATTGTCACCGACAATGGATGTTGCCTAAATTGATCACTAACAAGTGGAATTGTTGAAAATATTGCCGGGAGTGAAAGTAGGTTGTTAATTTAACCTACTCAACTCATCTCAAATTGGTGGACCAACTAACTAAGCTAAACACCTCGTAAATGGTTACAATTACATACAACGTTCAAAAACAATTTTTCTCATATTTCTTAGGAATGATGTATTTCAAATCTCTTCCAATCCTTTAAATTCAGATTCTCCTTAAACCTTTATCTATTTTAACTTTGTATTGATTAAATTTTCAAATTACAAGTCGATCACTAACATTCTTTATCTATTTCCTAAGGGTAAAAGCATTTAGACTAAATCCATACCTTTTGTTATGAATATGTTCGAACTTAACACTTGCCTCGATTTGATAATGTAATATAGTGTAATGCTATAATCAAAGAAACTATACCCACATCAAATCTTTTGAAGTTGAACTTTCTTTTTCGAAAGCAAGATTTGATTGAGAGAATTGAATAGGTGATGTGAGTTTAAGAGATTGAAGCTTCAAAATTTAATTGGAGACCGTTTTCAAAAAAGGGAGAATATACGTCGCTGTTAAGAGACATTTGAGTCAATCATGAGGAAGAAAAAGAGAAGTAAGAAGAGGCAGAAGTAAAATCAAATTTCGAGGTTGCTTGAAGGGAAATTTTTTTGGTTAAGATGACGAGAGGAAGCATCATGTGACATTTCAATCTCATCTTGTGGCTAATTTCTAAAGATCCATTAAAAATTAAGTATACCTCATTTGAGACCAAACTCGAACATAACAACCTTGAAGATGGAGGAAACAAATCCGAAGAAACAAGCAAAAGAACTTAAAAATGTCGATTATAATGCTGACCAAACCCTAAATACCCCTTTTAAAAGTGTCGGGGTTTTTAAGAACAAAATGAGATTTGAATTGAAGAAAGAGTTTGTAAAAGAAGAGTTTGGCCAATTTCTTTTATAATCTTTTTGGGTTCCTTCACAAGTACTATTTAACGTTAGTTGGAGATGCCTCTAGTAGAGTAGCATTGGTCCCCATATGCTATAGAAAAAAAAATCAGTTTCAAACGTTTTAGTCAAACTGAACCTAACTCAATTGACAAATGACTATATTAGTAATCTGCAACCTATAGTTCAAATTCAAATAAAGATTATTGTAAATTGCAAAACTATTGAAAAGATTTTATAAAAATATAACAAAATTTCAGATTCTATCGATGATAGACACTAGCAGACTTGATATTATCCTGAACGATGGTAAAGGACTAATATGAACTAATATTTCGGCAGACATGCCAAATTCACTCTTCAGCAACCTTTTTTAATACACTTTGAAAACTATTTTAACCAATTTCACTGTTCACTATAAGACCAAACATGACCCATTCATGTCAGCATAGGAACAATTCAAATAATAAGTGTTGGGGACCCAATGTAAACTATGTTCCATCTAAATATGAAGCTAATTAAGAATGAGATAGATGAAACTGAATCATGATATAAACTATACATGTAGATCTGACATGGTACAACTTTCAAATTTACCATTCAGTTTTCCTATCCATGAGAGAGTCAGAATTGTAAGCCATAAAAGCTTCAATATAACCCCTTTTTTTTTTCATTTTCATAAAAGGTAATACATACTAGATACTACTAAAGAGCTTCAAAATATGTTTTGACACAAAATTTCACAGATCAAAATTAGAAGGTTTAAGGATATTGTGAAGGTTATCCCTCCAGTATAGGAAACTGGAGTGAGGCAAGGCTTCCTTCTTCTTCATCATTCTAATCTTCATCGAATTTGATCTTCTTGGGAGTTGGTTGGACACTACCCACCTGCAAATTATCATGAGTCAACACATTAGAAAACTAAAGTGCAATCCATATAATGGGACCGGATTTCGAATGAAGAGAAGTTTTACTTCGATCAAGCAGATCTCACGAGGGGGGCAGCATCATATGATGTTAGAGTTCTTTAAAAGGTATTTACAAGCATCTGAAGTTATATAGGTTTGCAGTCCATTTCAACTCAAGAGCATACTCAAAATGAGAAAAGGATTAGCTAAATTTCACTCTCCTGAAATTGCCTAGGTAAGACTTCCCATTATAATATTTCTTATACCCGACACGAATGGGCCATCATTTGGTACAGATTTAGATATTTCATTCAATCAATGAAATAGTTTTTTATTTAACACAAGGAAAAAAAAAAAAAAAAAAGAGAGAGAGGAAAGATATTTCATATAGAAATCATCAAAAAGTGGGGTGGCTCACAGTCCCCAACCGTATGGAGATTATGAAAATGTGTAGTTAGGATACGGCTGAGAGCTCTCAGGGATAGTCCCTTGCTAGATTTAATGCTCCTCTCTTTGGATGTCTATACTTGAGGTCTTTCACATCATCCTCTTAACCTTATACTTTTGGGCTGGAGGCATTTAACGCTTTTTGTTAAGTTCAGTTTTGTTTGGATCCTTTTCGTAGGCCCCTTTGTTTTCTCAATAAATATCTGGTTTTTTAGACGATAAAATATAAAAAACCAGAGTTGTTTATGGCATCGAATTGGGTTTGATCACAAAAGCAGAAATCAACCAATCAAACTAAGTAATGAACTCACCATCTATATCAATATCAAAACTCCAAGAATAAGTAGAAATTAGGAGGCAAAAGTCATGGATCACATATTCTTCAGAGTTGTTAGTTCGCAAGAGCTGTTTGGAGTGACTTCTTTCAAATGTTTGGTTTCGTACTTGCTCATCACAGGAACATTGGCGATATGATCATGAAGTTTCTCCTCCATTTACCCTTTTGTGGCAAGGGTCTTTTTCTTTAGGTTACTGTGTGTGCAATTATGTGATCTATGGGGTGAGTAGAATAATCAAGTGTTTAGAGTGTTGTAAAGGGACCCCAGTGAAGTTTAGTCTCTTGTTAGATTTCATGTTTTCCTCTAGGATTCAATTCCAAAGACCTTTTGTAACTATTCTATAAGATCTATTTTGTATTAGTTGGACCCCTTATAATTGAGCTCTTTTTGTGGGTTTGATTATTTGTAGGTCCCTGTTTTCTTTCATTTTTACTCAATGAGATAGTAGTTACAATAATAATAATAATAATAATAATAATAATAATAATAATAATAAGCAGATATGAAGGACTGGTGAGTAAACAGCTCTCATGTTTTAAATAAACAGCTAAAATTTAATAATTTTCCAGGAAAAAGAATTACTTAAAAACTATAAAATAAAAATCTACTTACAATTTCAGGACACTCATAATCAATCCCAGCAGCCCTTATCCTCTTCTGTCTAGCCTGATCCCGCTTCAAGATTCTATCCACCAACTTCTTGTGCTCCTCCAATGTCCTTTCCTGAAAATTATCATAGAACAAAGTAAGAAAACATATAGGTTTATATGGTCTACAAGATAATATTCCAAGCTTAATACCTTGTTATGCTGCTTACGTTCAAGTTCAGACCAGTTTAAGGGCGTATGGCGATAGTTAAAACCTTTCCATCTGCAAATATGACAACATTTAAACGGAAAAAAAAAAAAAACATTCTTGGAAATATTCAACAACCATCTCCCCGCATGGATAGTTGATGCAAAATGTAGCAGAAGAATGCAAATGATTACTTACAGTTTGGGATGAACATGCTCGGGAGCAATTAAATGGACTTTCAGAATGTGTTCATACAACAAATAGTTATGCATGGAATCAGCTACAATTTTGGCTACCTGTGCTCACGAAATCCAATTTTGTGGTAAACTTAAAGTGATTAAGATGAATAACTAACATTCGGAAAATTACTAGTACAAAAGTCCTAAAATAGATATAGCACCTCTGGAGATTCAAATTCAACGTAGCCAAAATGTCTCGACTTCCCCGTCTGCATATAAAAACAAAAGCATAAATCAAACCATGGATACAAATACTTAGAAAGAAAGTAAAATTACTGGTGAAAGTTTTGGTTATTAGTAAAATCTAGTAATTTATTGCAATGCAACATTCTCCTGCGAACATAAATTCTTTTTGGAAAAAAAAGCTTCGCAGATTCAGCCAGCCTTACTTTTTTATTTCGTGCAATTCTTAATCTTTTGACTTTCCCAAACTGTCCGAAAAACCCTGTAGAAACCAATAAGGGTTAAGAAATAGCAGAGAAGATAACAACAAACTTAAACTTCAAATATCATTGAATGCAAGATGTGGGTTTAGGGTATTCGACAAACCTTCCATCTCCTTCTCGAAGAAACCATGGGGTATGCGGCCAATGTAAAGAACAGTAGCAGTACTTTCCAATGGCTTCTGCACCGGTAACTTACGCCCAGGACCACCCTCCAACGGCTGAAGACAAAAAATAAAAGGCAAGAAATAGGAATAAATACATAAAACCAAACAACAAATAAAAAGTTCAGAGTCGAAGAGATTGAAGCATACCAAGAAATCCGCAGATTCCTTCTTGTCGGATGAGAGAGGAGTAGCCTTGCTGAGTTTCTTCTTCATAGCTTTCTTCGCCTTAGCCCCCATTGAACTAAAACAGACAAACAAACAACCAAGAACTTAGGGAAAAGGAATATTTCAGGAAATTCGAAAGGGAAGGTAATGGTTTTTTAGTACGAATTCAGAAACTGAAAGTAGATGGTGGGGGATCGAAGTTGAAAATTAGGGTTTGGAGAGAACTGACCTGAAAGAGGAGTAGAAGGAAGGAGAAAGAAAGCAGTGGCGTTGGCGGCGACGGAATGAGAGAGCTCAAGAGAATGGAGGCTACGTAGTACGTAGGTCGAAGACAGGTTAAAACGCTGCGTTTTGGCCTTTGACTTAGTCTTCGTCATTTAATCCATTGAAGTTCCAAATATCATTTCCGTAATTGTACTTCAAAGTTTATTGACATTATTTGACCATCTTAACTTAGAGATAGAATTTTATAAATTGAATTTTGATACGTTCATGTATCTAAATATGTTAATTACACCATAAATTAGTGACATTTTACCTCTATAAAATCATTCCTTAGGGGAAAACCTTTAAACAATGACTATTTGGTATATTATGCTTAACCATTTTTTGATTCTCTTGTTAGATGAGTCACTGAGCTAAAACCCATGGATGGTACAGACTGGAATTAGAGTCGATTAAAATATATATCGATAAATGATAAATCTATAAATTGAAAGGTTTGACATCGATATTGTTGGTGCAAGTACTGGAAGCAACAATGAGGAGGGTATGAATGTTTGGACGTTTGGATTAGAAAACTTCTGGAACTTGGTTGCTTAGATTAAGGACGCCTAGATTGGAGGACACCTGGTTGATGAACGCCTAGACTAGTGGATGCCTGGATGGTGAACGCCTAGCTATAAAACATAAACGTGTTAAATGAAGGCTAAGTCGTGGATCACACTCTCTTTAAGACGTTTCGCGACTCTGCACAGAGTTCAAGCAGTTTCTTGATTTGTCACATCGTCCCAAGATAAAACAACAAAAAACACTCGATCGGAGCTACACTAAAACCAATCGAAAACTAACACTCTTGAATGGTTTTGCTCGAAAACTAAATGAAGAACTTTTGAGAGAGTTTTATAAGGGAAAGTATTTTTTTCAAATGATTCAAAATGAGAGGAGAATGAGGACTATATACAGTGTTGAGTTTTGTAACACCTCAACGGTCATAAGAGCATTAATACACGAGATCTGTAATGTCTCAAAGGTCGTAACGTCTCAACGATCATGTCAAAGTGTAACGGCTCAACGAATTCAATGACACCTCAACCATCACAATCTCAACGTGTTACAATCTCATCTCGTTGTAAAGTGTTAACCCATTACGATCTCAACGTCTCGCTATTAATTATTTCAATCTTTTATAATAAATGATTTGAGATAACCCAAACGCCAAACTTCCAATATCCTTACAATTTTTAATAATTTGAATGACAAAATATCAACATCAATTTTTATTTGTCAAAACACATTTTTGTGATATAGCAAATTATTGATCTTAACACGAAATATAATGAAATTTCCAATATCTTTCCAATTTTTAATACTTTTAAATGGTAAAATGACAATATCATCGATTAATCTTAACACGAAATATAAACTAATAGCAAGATACATAGTCTACCTTGAAAGTAAAAGTATGGAGCATTTAAGCTTTTTTTTTTCTTATCCTGTGTTTGCTATATTTTATAGATAGTTTCACTTTTTTGCTATCTATAAAAAATAACTTAATTATTAATTTATTGAATTTTTTATCTTCTTTTATAAGAATATCCTATTATTTACTATAAAATTGAGATTTCAATGTCGATATTTTAATCGAAAGTACTTATTGATCTATATCTAGAAGCCAATTCGGTTATTTGGTTTAAAACCCGAACCAAATGAAAAATCTTCCATCTTCACTTCTATGCTCCTTTCTTTTCTATTTCATTTCATTAAAAAGAATGAAACTACAACACATTTAGAACAACAAAGATGGGACAAACACAAGGACTCTCTCATGGAGCTTGTAAAGTACTAGGGAGCATTCAAGTTCAAATAAACCAAATGCCAAACTTCGTCCCAAAAGAATACTCGTAAAAATCTTCTACTTCTCTTGCCAACTAAATGTATCTTAAATCTCCGTCATGAAAAGGAGAGTAGTGAAGGACCTCGTCTATCAGAACTCTAAACCAAAGTCAAGTCATCCCAAACGATAACCCGTAAAAATGTATTAAATTTCTCCTTAACCAAATGTATCTTAAATCTCCATCGTGAAAAAAAGAACGAAGAAGGTATCGAAAAAGGAAGAAGATTCAGATCTTTTTTATGGAGTTCATGTATGTTCCTGAGAGGAGCAATCCCAATCTAGACAAAAAGCTGTTCATCTTCTTCTTTACAACATGCTTGATTGAACACACACAAGCAATAACAACAATGTTTTCACCATCATCAATATCAATCTGAAACAGATCCTCAAAAACTGATCTGAAATTATCTACCAATGTCTCAAAGAACAAGTTGTTAGGAGGAATCACGTTCACCACAACAATCCCATCTTCACAAAGAACTGATCTAACTTTCAAAAGAACATCTCTTTCAACAAACTCCATTGGAGGAGCTCGAGTGGATTTTCGACCATCGTTCGAATCAAGATCAACCATGATCACGTCATATTCAGGAAACATACGAACACCACAGAAGGAGGTTTCACTCTTCTCTTTCTTCACTGCTTTTGAGGCATAATCAAGAAATTCAATGGCGTCTCCAATGTTGAGTTGTATATGTTCATGCTCTTCTAATCCAAAATACTGTTCTGCAACTCTTAGAACCTCCATGTCTATTTCTACACCCTCTACTTCAAAATCCAAATGTATTGCAAGAAATGTAAGCAGAGCCCCACCACCAACTCCAATACATAGGGCTTTGGGTTTATGACCGATTTGAATCTTTTCGTCAACGGAGGAACTGATCAATGAAAGGCTTGCCGCCATTGGAGGTAAGTAAGGATGGACGAGATTCCTAGTATCTGGTTTGAATTTGATGTTTTGAATTTCAATGCTACCTAGATTGTGATTAGCTTGAGGAATTATACGAATTTCTGTTTGAATCAAGTTCGGCATTGTTTTGAATCGTAAACGTCTCCTGAATTCCCTAGTTTCAAACATTCCTATCCCTGATTCTCTCTCAATTTCCACATCCTCAACAAGAAATTCACCAACGGAAGAACCGATGCATTTCTCTAAAACTTGACTACATATCACGTTTTCGACATAACTGAGAATCGGTATATCAGGAATTCCATTCTCGAAACATGATTTTGGAAATAAAGCAAGAAAAAGTGGCTGCAAACTCACCGCGAGTCTACTCCACAACAAAGCCGTATCCTCCTCCGACGGACGATTGTAAACAGCGGAACCATCGCCATTCACCGGTTCTTGATCTCCGACTAGAATCAGACGCGAAATTCCAGGCGAACTGAATAGAAGCTGATAATGTCCGGATTCCGTGGAAAACATCCATTCGGATTCAAGCCCCGCCGGAACGAACATCGCCGCCACTGAAGGAGAACCGGCGGGCTCGATCGGCGAATCGAGCACAGCAACTCGGAGAGAAGACTGAGTGTGACATGGATTGGGGGAAGAGAATGTTATGAAACGAGAAGGACTGAAAACTTCGAACATATTCTCATTAAAAGCCATTGATTCCGTTAAAAAATTCTGCAGAAATATCACATATATGTATATATAGGCAACATTTTGAAAGAGAAGGAGACTGAAAATTCTGGGCTCATCTTATTGTTTGATCTTTCTTCATATAATCCCTTTTTTTTCACAACCATTACAACACAACAACTTTGAATGGACACTCTCCTTCAACCAAAGAAAAAAAAAAAAGAAAAAAAAAACAACTTTTTGGTATACAAAACTGAAAAAAATTATGTATATAATAAGTTAAGAAAAAGGAAAAAACTTCCCTAGATGATTCTTCTTTTCACCATTTTTCTTTCTGTGGCACACAGGGAAGCGATGTGTGGAATAAATAATTGAGTGTGAGGTTGAGTATATGAATCTGCTAAGAGTTGGGAACCAGAGTTCCGACGTAACCGACTCCGGCGATGAAGAAAGCGAACGATTGAAGGAAGAGGTAGATGAAGTATCCATTCTTCCCGAAGTTGAGATCATACCAGCCACAGAAGAAGAGGTAGGCTCCAACACAAAGCTCAAGCATATGGAGTCTGTTCATCCACAATCACAAAGAAGATGGTAAAACCTACAAATTCAGAAACTTTAAGCAACTGTGGTATTCTACTCACTAGAGTCTATACATTGCTAATGTATCTCGAACTGCTTCGATTGTTCGGTTTCCATAGCTCTCGTAAATAAAACAACATATTTCTTATAGGAATGCATGTGAATGATTTCTTAGCAAGACCAGTGTTGAGAGAAATCTAGTTTAATGTCATATTAGTGAGTCGTTTATGAAGTGGGTTTAAATTTCAGTGTCCTATTTGAAGCTAAACTATGTATGCTATTGCTTATTTTAGATTTATGCACATGCTTGAATGGGAGATGGATATCTTAATTCTTTACCTTTCTCCGATTCTAAAACGAGGTTTCCGGGGAGCTTTGGAACCCAGTTTAGTCTTTAGTGCATCTCCCAATTTCTCGGTGACAACCCATTCATTTACTCTCCCTGCTTCCAACAGACCGATGAATGTCGCCTTTGTTCGGTGAAGCGACATGACGTTCTCGAAGAGAATCCAGAAAATGATAAGGTGGAATGATCTGCAAAGGATTATCAATCAGAACTGTAAGTATCAGTGTAAAGTTTTTCCATATTCATCAACTTGAGGCGAAATGCTAGAACTTCTGGTTCTGAAATTAGAATCAATGTGAAAGTTTTCTATGCAGACATCGTAAAACAGAAAGGCAAGACGATGACCTTGGAGTTCCAACTGCATTTAGGAGGGTGATTGTAGAAGGAATATATACGGCACCCCATTTTGGTACCGATACTTCAGGAACCAAGACTGTAGCTGGCAAAACAACACAATAAAAGACAAACGTGACGATATGGGCAACGATCTTCCGAACGAAGAAGAAGCTGTAGATCAGGTAAAGCTTCTTCCACAGGGAGACTTTCTGCAGGTACATGGAAAGCTAATGGTGAGATACATAAAAGAAAATCCAACAAATGAAACCAACATATACAAGGAATACTCAAAACATGCCTTGTTCCTCATGATTTCAATGACCATCTTTTTGAAGAGGTTCGCCGGGCCACAAGACCACCGGTGTTGCTGATACCGATAAGCTTTGAAGGTACTAGGCAATTCATTCTTTACCTGAAACAACTCATTTATCATTGCTTAACAACTGAGAAAGCTAGCAAGATTAATCCCATTCCCATTTTTACAATCATATGGACTAGAAGTACCCAACCCACAAAAGGTGGTCCTCTTTATAAGGTTAAGGTTCCTCGATTCAAACTCCCAAATGAAAAAAGACTTAACCATTTAGGTTTGAGCCCCCAACTTGGCTCGAGTAGAGTGAACATTCTAGCCCACTCAATACTTGGGTCTCCTATTGTAATAGTTGAAGTTCTCAATTATCATGACTTACGTTTAGCTACAGTTAAATTATTTGTAAACCCACATAGTCCACCGTGTTTAATATTTTCTAACCATCTTCTCTCTCATGTGACTATAATACCAACTCAGTGCCCCAAAGCAACCTGTTGAAATCTAGTTCACTCCTACAAAAGGCTTTGATGTAAAATGTAAATGATGCCTCGGGAAAACTAGCAGAGGTATACAAAAGCTGAGACGCTCGATACACGTCATCGAGAAGTACCTTGAGGTCGCCTACATAAACAAACTTCCAGCCTTTGAGGCTAGCTCGAACAGCCAAATCCATATCTTCAACAGTGGTCCGATCCTTCCATCCTCCGGCCTCGTTCAGTGCAGCAATTCTCCAAACACCTGCTGTGCCTAATAGAACTCAACGGTTTTCGATTAATTCCATAGCTCAAAAGTTTGCAAAAATTAAAGCCATTACCAACAATCTCTTACAATCACAGCTTACCATTGAACCCAAAGAAGGCATAAGTTGCAGATCCAACTTCTTGCTCCACTTTGAAATGATAATCCAATGACATCTCTTGCATTCTTGTCATCAAACATTCATCTGAGTTCACTGGAACAGTCCCAACAAAACCAAATCCAATTCCCAACTTCAAAATCATCAAAATCAAATCATAAATTAGTTTCTCCAATCATACCCACAAAAACACATAAGAAAGCTTACCGAACTTCCAACGAGCTTGAACAAGAGCAATCTCAGGATTGTTTGTGAGAAATGGAATGGTATGCCAAAGAAAATCAGGCTCTGGTTGGAAATCGGCATCGAAAATAGCAACGTAATCACAGAGTTTAACATAATTATGTTTCATTCCTTCTTTTAGAGCTCCTGCTTTGTACCCATTTCTGTTGTCTCTGATCTCGTATTTTATGTTTATCCCTTTGTTTGCCCATCTTTTGCACTCTAATTCCACTAGATCCTGATGATTTTTTAACCAAAATATCAAAAACCCACATCAGAAATCCGTAAAACAATGGTGGGTCTCAACCCAAATTTGTTTTGGTCACTGATTTTGACGGAAAATTCTTCAACTGATTGAAGAACCCAGAAGATAGAACTTCTTAAAATGGTGGTTTTCGATCTGAAAAATCTCTTCCTTTTCATACTCTTTCTTCAATCGTACAGAATAGGTTGAAGAAGAAGAAGAACAAAGACAAGAAATTAACTTGTTTTAAGAGATCGTGCTTTTTCTTTGCTTTAAACAGAGATTAAGATTTAAGTTAATCATTACTTAGACTTAATTTATTGGCATTTGGCTTTTCCAATTTATTTATTTTCTTTTTTTTAAGGCAAAATTTGTTTATTTCTGTTGCTATTATCATTGTTTCTTTTTTCTTTAAATTAAAAATCAGTTCATAAAAAAGTCAATCCAAAAACACTTGGGATTCAAGATGTTTATAAACTATTTTTTAAAGAAATCTTTATAGATTATAAATATGGTTGTTAGGAATAAAATCAACATTAAAATAATAGTTATAAAATTAAAAGTATAGAGATTAATCATTGCAAATTAAAGCTTAATAAATAAAATGTCACTCAAGATTAAATGGCTTTTTTAGTTTTTTCCTTTTTTATTACTTTTATATTGTTATTTCAATTATTTCTATTTTTGGTCGTAGATGGAATGATGTTGTATTAATTAAGAGTTAGGCTCTTGTGATAGAATAACTCTTATTTCGTAATAGAAATGTTTTAAAGTAGAGACAAGGTAAAGATTTAAACTCGAGACCTATTGAATCTCATGTACATACATGTGTCAATTGAGCTAAACTCTTGATAATTTTAATTTGGTGTTTTAAGATATGTAACACATTAACTTTAACAACCATTATCAAAACTCTCTCTTTTTTTTAGAACAACCAAACTCATTTTTTTAATGATTTAAAAACTAAAATAAGATTATGATGGATAAATAATAATCACTATAAATATAACAATAAAAAGGGTCAACCTTAATAGAAGGATCAGTAGAATCATCAAGAACTTGAATTATGATTCTATCAGATGGCCATGAAAGTCCACATGCTGCTCCAATTGACAATTGATAAACCTAACTCAAACAAAAACATTCAATTCAAATGAACTTTAATACGAACTCGAAACAAAACTCTGTAATGCTCCAGGTCCAAGATTCAGAATTCGAATTCGACAATTGATGGCTTCAACATTTCTCTTAGAATTTCGAATTCTGGACCTGGATCGTTACAAAACCTAACCCATAAAGCAAAACGAAAGGTATTTAAGAAGGTTCACCTCTTTTTCGTTGTACATTGGAATTTGAACTAAAACCATGGGATAAGCAAAATGGGAAAGCTCAAGATCATCTTGAATGGGCTCCCACTTGTAGGCTTTGTGAGGGTTTTTATTAAAGAGTTTGAGAAAGAGAATGAGAATGCCCATATAAACTCTTTCAACAAACACCATTAAAGACATTACCAAACAAACACTTACACAAACCTTCAAAAATGGAGCAATCAAAGGGGATGTTGTTTGGTCCCAAAAATTACCCATTTGGAATCTCAAAATAACTTCCTCCATTCAAATGAAACAATTTTGAGGGGAAAAAACACTTTAAAAACCAATTTTTGAAGTGATTTTTGCTTCTGTGTTAAGAAAAAATCAAAGGAAGAGATGAGTGAGTGTTTCTTTTCTTTTCTTTTTTCTTTTTTTTTTTTGTCAGAATGTTTGCTTTTGTTTGAAAATAGAGTTTTTTTTTTTTTTTTTATAGATGAAACCCAAATAGGGAAAATGAATTTTTTTTTTTTACAATTTTTTGGATTGAGATTATTGGAAAATTGGAAGTGGGGTTTTTAGATTTTCTAAGTGCTATTTATATAATGAAATTTGATTATGAAAAGTATGAAAAGGAAAGAGACTGCAGACCCACATTTAGGGGCCATTTTTAATTTTAATTATGTTTGGGGTTTGATTTTAAATTGATTTGTTATTTGAACCCCAAAAAAAGAAAAAAAGATGATAGATTGGGCATCATTTTCAAATTAATTTTGGTGTTTTATTGTAGTTGAGAGTTGGTGTTCTTGTAGACATTCTAAGGATCAAGGACTAAAGAGCTAATCGTTTAGTGTAAATTACATGATTATAATATTTAACCTAACATGTCATATTTTTGTTCGTCGAGTGACAATCAAAAGAGTTTAAGAACGATTTAGAACTGGTTAACTTTAAACCTCGAGGATCAAAAGTAAATTTTACCCGTAAAAATTATTCACCACTTTAAAATGTTGCTAATTCCCCCTCTTAGTTTGTTTTAAATTATATACAAATATTATATAGTTTTCGTATAACTTGTAATGACAAAATTTTGCAATCGTAACTCGCATCCTCAAGAATTGACCAACTCAAATAAAATATTAAAATAATTTGAAAATCTCTCTCGTCTATTATTATGCAATTCACACAACCGACCATCCAAATCGAAGTCGGGTTAATGACAACAATGGGTTCATTGCATTAGTTATAAAGTCATTCAAAGATTAGATTAATTAAATTTCCAAAAATAAAATAATATAAAGTTGATTTTAGATGATTTTCAATCATGAAAACCACTTGAAATATCCAATAAGAAGTGGAGAAGAAATGGGAGAAATGACACAATCAATCAAAGTATTTGTGTATAATATGATTAAAGAATTTCACCTTCTTTATATATATATATATATATATATATTATTGTTTATTGGCAGTCAATGATTTTATAATTCCACCTTCCTTCTAACAATAACTGGAAAATCAAGTAATGTGTCATTGTTAATAATAAAAAATAATAATAATATTTTGAATTAAAATGTTTTTTTTTTTTTTTTGGTTATTGAAAAGTAGGTGGGGGATATAAGACCATTACTCTCTTGGGTATTGGAAAATTAATTAATTTATTAATATTTATCGGGTGAACTTTACATAATTCTTAATAGTTATTTAGACAATCAGCAATAAATTAAGATAGTATAGAAAGTATTCTATTGGGTGGTTTAGTTAGATCCATGTGGAGGCGATTTATCTTATCATTTTTAGAAACAAATTTGTTTATGTAATTACTTTGCATCAATTGTGATGTTTGAATTAAGAAAGAAAGGAAAAAGTGTGAAATTAGAGTACAAAACCTATTTTGGATCATATCAATGATTCTTAATCTTCGACGTCAATGGTATGTGAAATTATTTGGGTGTTTTTTTTTTGTTGTTGTTGATTTCAGTTATGTGCAAACCAATTGACAATAAGAGGAGTAGTTCATCTATCTTATAAGTACTGTGAGCCCTTTGACCTTGTTATATGGAATAATATCATCAAAGAAGTTAGAAAATTTAGAACCTGGTATACTAAATATAATATGAGCCCAACGAATTCACGTTCTCTAATTAAGACAATTTCACTCACTCTAATGCTTGAGTTTCATGAGCAATTATCTGCAGGATAGAACAAATTAACTATTCTCATGAAGCAGCACCTCGCTCACAAGATCTAACGAACTACTTGAAAATAAACCAAACTTGAACAAAGTTTACATAAGGGAGAAATGTCTACGAGAGAATCGTTATGAAAAAAAGTTCTCAAAAGCAATTTGAAGAAGATGCATATTTATAAACTACCCGTGACCATTCAAATAGTTGCGTCTCTTTTTCAGATTGGTTATTTTAGAAATATTCATACATGAAACAATGCAACTCTATATGAATCGTCACATGTCAATTATTTCAACCCTTAATCTTTATAACGTCTTAAGGAATTGGGCTAAACTCAAGCAAGTAGAAAATGTTTAGTTAAAAAGACTTAAATCATAAGTAGATGTAAAAATATCAAATAATAATCATAACAATAATAATTTTGAATGGTGAAATTAAATAAATATATATATATATATATATATGTATATATATATATATATATAACTTCTACGGTGCTTATTTCCATCCATGGGTATTTTAAAAAAAAAAAAATCAACTGCCTACCAGATTTTTAGATTATAACAAAAGCTTCTATACTTTCAATTGTGTAACAGTTTAGTTCCTAAACTTCAATACGTAACAATTTCAAAAGGTTCCTTGAACCTAAAACCAATGACAAAAAGACGAGAAGCTATGAAATCATAGATTTGCAAAAGGATGAGTCCATGTGGTCAACCTTGGGAGTCAAGTTTAGAAGGAGTGTGAATGAAGAGGTGGAGTGTCAAAGCTCAATTCTCATTGTTTGTGAAGTTACAAAGGAACTTCAAAAGGACAATAAAATGGAAGCTATCTTAAATCACAAGCTTTAAAACAAGAAACTCAATCAATTCATAAAATAGAATGAAAAAGAGAAAGAATAGGGATTTTGGGGTCATTGGTGGATGGGAAATCATTTTTTGTTAATGCCTTTAAGCTTTTAGGCTGTCTACCTTTGAGTTTCTCACCAACTACAAGTCCTTTTCGATTTACCAAACACAAATATAGTTGCGTTGAGGATGAAAATATTCGTCGATATATTAATAAATTGACAGGTTCAACATCGGTGTTAAATGTTTATGGGTATCTCCAACATCTTTTATAAATGTTCATAAACAATCCAACATCTATTTAGTTTCATGTTTATAGGACTATTATTAACGATTTTCATAACTTAATTTGAAAGTAAAAACAAAGGGTGTTTTGGGTAAGAAGTCGAATAGTGAGAGTAAGAAATTATGAAAGCCTAGAGAGCTGTAAACTCATGAACCTACAGTGTAAAGAGTTGATAAGTTTATGTCTAATAAATGTTCTGATGGATCAAATAAATATAATTACAAACGCTGAATTTATAATTTAACCTAATAAGAAATTCAAACTTATTTCATTAGTTGAAATGGTTATCATTAACTAAATTTACTTCAATAAATTTTGAGATTGTTTTCAAATAGCAAAATGAACTAAAATATTTATAAATATAGTATAATCTCAAAATCTATCAATTGTAGATACTGATAGACATGATAGATTCTGAAATTTTATTATACTCGTAAAATAATTTTCCTGAAAATTTTATATTTGTGACTTTTCCACAAATGTGGACATGGATGGTCATAAAATTGAGACCATCAAATCCAGTCATGCATTACTACTACTCACCAAATAGATTGAATTCTAAAGCAACCACATTCATTTTAATAGCTTTGTGCTTACTACTCATTACTTTCCCATTAAGACAAAAGTTTGATGAGTGATTAAGACTACAAAACAAGTCAAACAGCATTTTAAACTTTACAATAATTTTTTATATATATGTGAGTGTTTGGGTCAACTTACGCGTACCACGACTCATCTCACGAAACAATTTGTTTGGCCCTACAACACTTGGGTGTCAAGAAAACTCTAATTATTTCTCAGGTAGGTAGCTATCATGGATTGAACCCTTAACCTCTAAATCATTTTATTGAAACGGTCTCATTTTTACCACTAGCTCAACTCATGATGGTTAACTGTACAATAATTAAAGATAAGTTCGCCAGCGATATTAAACCTGACAAAAGTGACTTTAACCATTTCAAAATCACTTTTAAAAGGATGAAAAATAGATTTCTAAAGCAATTGTCAATGAAGACTAACATGGATTAAGAAAAAGAAAGAAAAAAAGTGGACAAGGTGTAGAATACTTTGATGAAATATTAAAAACTAACCGGTATACGATGAAAGATAGATATCAATGGTCAAAATTTTCTTTGATACAGACATAATGATGACAATTAGAAGAGGCAATTAATGTTCAAGAATGAGATGTGCCTTGTTTGAGGGATAAGTTTCTTACAGTTTTGGGGACATCCTGCCCACATTGCTCAATGATTTCAACTAAGGAACCAGCAACAGATGCTTCCTCCTTGCTGATGAAGCTGTGCAGCACGCCGTTGACCGTGTGTCGAGCCATTCCTGTTAGAATCTCAACATATTTGTCGATTGGTGGAAAGGCGGAGAGTATTAATACGCTTTCATAGGTTCCAAGATCTATGGTGTTAATTTGCTCTATGTCAATCTTGGCTACTACAGGCCTCAATTTGCCGTCTACTTTCGAACTAAACAAAGAAAAGGGTAAAAATAGATTAGTTCTCTTTTAGTAGAGTAGAACTTAAAATCCTAAAAAGAAAAAGGATTCAATTAGGTTCGAACCATGATAGAAACCGTTCCAACCCGAACGGAACTGTTCGGTTTTCCTACATAGAAGTACAAAATGGATAAGCTAGGAAGCTCTACCCCTTTCTTATCACGGTTTTTATATTTCCAAAGTAAAAATTTGAATTATTAGACAAATTTCCAAAACAAAAACAAGTTTTACCTCGTTTGGTAACCATTTGGTTTTTAGTTTTTGAAAATTAAGTTTGTCTCCTTTAAATTTCTTAGCCAAATTTCTCTTATCTAAAAAAAATTTCTTAGCCAAATTTCAAGTTCCAACAACAATTTAAAAAAAAAAAACTACTCTTTTTAGATTTTTTAGAGACAATCCATCTAACCCTACAACATTTGAATGTTAAGGAAACTCGTAGAAAATTAATTCCTAAATAGGTGGCCTCCATGGATTGAACCCTAAACTCTGAACACTAAACCCTAAAATGGCTAAGAGGTCAAGAGTTTGAGGGGCTTTTTAAACCAAGACTAAAAAGGTACATTTTGAAAACTTAATGTCCAAATAATTATAGGACAAAATTAGTCCATATATATTACTATGCAAGAAGTTTAGAGAAGAAAGGAGGAGGAGGAGGAGAAGATATATTACTATGCAAGAAGTTTAGAGAAGAAAGGAGGAGGAGGAGGAGAAGAAAGAAGAAGAAGGTAGATAACAAAACAAAAAAATCAATAAAGTGAAAGTAATGTTTGTAAGCTTGATTTTCAAAGCAAAATGGTTGTCTACCCTGACGTTTTACTGGCATCCACAGTTCTAATGCCAATATTTACCAAATGGAATTCACGTGCACCTAGGCATTCTACTTCTACGTGCATGTTTTGCAATCTCTAACTTCTACAGACTCATAAATCCTTGTAGGAAGACAAATAATAAGCTACTAACTAATTCATAAATAATTTTTTTAAAATAAGAAACTTGAATAATCGATGCATAAACTTAATGCTTTGATGTAAGAAAAATTAAAGAAAAATGGTAAATACACACTTGTTGGTTGTCAAGAAGACCCATGCATTCGGTTGGGGTGGGGTAGGGGAATAAAATAAAAATAAAAATATTAATTTTGTATTATAAAAAGTTTAATTAAAAAATATAAATAAAATAAACAACCCTTTAGAATGGCATAAAAAATCTATTGCTTAGCGCATGCTTACTTGTTCTTAATTTCTGGGACACCACATAATGCTCCAGCTACGATATCATGGCCTTTGGATTTAAGAGCAGCAGCTAATTCGTGAAGATTACACTCCTTCCCAAGAATAAAAAGCATCTTCAACGGCTGTGGGCGGAGCTGACTACCATTGGCTCGATCCAAAGCTTGGATGACCTTCAAAGATCATTGATGATGACTATTAATAAACAATAGTAACGTAAGTGAGTAAAATGAAAAGTCGATGATAAAAGGAGAAGCTTCTTGTCTTAGTATTGCTGCAAAGTGCAAACTATGACTTTAGGAGCAAGAATTACCAACTAAAAAGTGAAAAGCTCAAAAGTAATTGAACAGAATCAGAATGCGAGGATCTCATCCACATTCAAAAGTTTCCTAGAAGCTTGGATAAGACATCTATCCCTCTTAAATCATCATTTGGCAAATAACTGCTATCTCAAGGCTTAAGAAGTTAGGCTCACAATTGTGACATAAAATTCATCAAGAAGGGTTATGTAAGTCTAAGCAGAGATTTCTCGGCGGCTCACAAGGCTGCCGTTAACCTCAAATATGTGAAATGATGTGCATGCATACCTTCGATAGTTTTTCCTTTTCAGAAGTATAAAAGTTTATCGATTGAATAATGCAGGCACTTTGACAGGCCACAGAAGTCTTAAGAGACAGTCTTCGAATTGGGCCCTCGAGGAGGCTTTGTACAACAGGGACATAGGCACTGCTGAAGCTATCACTGAAAACAATGGTATGCAGTTTGCTTGATATTGACTTCCTGATGGATTGTGTCATATCAAGATAACCACCTCTTGAAAGAGATTCCAGTCCGTCGACCACCTGATAAAACGTCAAGGAAATTACAAATCTTAAAACAGTCTATAACACTGACAATAGGCATTTAGTGACATACTGCATAATTCTAAAGTAAAAAAACAAGCCACCTACTCATCTTCAGACACCTTGATAGAATTATAATTGAGCCACTATGTTGTAGTCAAGGATAATCATTGATATGTCAGTATATCTATTAATTAGAGGATCCAATTACGATATTAAGAATTAATTGATATCTCCGATATTTTTTATTAATAACACACGGGATAAAAAATATATCATCTATTTATCTCAACGTGAACAGAAATAGAAATAACTAGATGTCTAACTCCATAAGTAAAGAGAACTTAACTATTAATTTAAAAATTATTTGTTTACAAAAATATCTGCCAATATCGACATATCTAAATAATCCACGACATTCATATTCCAGCAACGACATCTATAAAACCTAAAGAACGGAATAACCAAGTCTGAAACAGTATAGCGTATTTTCTAATCATTAAAATTCATCACAAAAAATAGAGATAACAAATACAAAACGATACTTAAATAGTAACCATAGGCTATCAAATTACCAGCAACGAAACACCAGAAATGTCAACAGCCTGCATGGCAACAAGTTCCAAGAGTCTCTCAGGTGTGGACACAAGAAATTCAGGTTCACAGCTCTTCAAACTATGGGAAGAGAGATAAATTCCGAATTAGATATAAAATAAAAAAAACAAATAGAGTCCAAATTGTTTACAATGTACGGGGTAGGCACAGGATCCATTGTATAAACAGCACCAGGTACAAGATGTACAATAAACAAAGAATTGATACTCCAAAATATTTCACACCTCAAGCACAAACAAATGTTCTGTTACAATATATTGACACACAAACAAGCTTACCCTTGAATCTGGTGACCTAGGGATGCCCCAGGATGTATGCTCACTGTATGTACTCCAAGAGCCTTCAATGGCTTGCACATGGAGCGAAACTGAGTAGCTTTCTCTTGGTTAGGAACAAGAAATAAAAGATAAGGGCTACTAAAAGATGAACCTTCTTTCTCCTTTCTGGCAATACTGTCGGCAGCCGAAGAAACCACCCATGCAATTTTCTCGTCTGTAGAAGACATCCCACTGGTGTCAAGAATATCCTTCCCAGAAGAATAACATTTCCAAAACTCAATTCCCCAAGTATCGGCAAACAGAGGCTTGTTGATTCTTTTGACGGAATCATGATATAGGGCCTTCTCTATTGCATTTAAGCAAAGTATAAGAAACTTTGAGGGAGCGACAGAACTTTCAGAGTCTTCTTCTTGAAAGCCTTGTACACTGCCTTTCACAATCCCATATTCTTCTGTTCTTTCAGGATCAGTCTGGCTTCTTTTGGCTAAGCGGCCACTAGTGAGAGTACCTCCAGACCCTTCTTTTGAACATCGAACATTCTCACTGTCAACGTCTCGAAGGGTTCCATTAGGTGGTGAAGTACTCTTCTCCTTCGGAAATTCTCTCTTGGAGCCCTTTGAAGGCTTGACCTTAGTGTCTTTTTTCCCATTTCTATCATTGTAGGGATCATCGGGAGTGGGAAGGCTAAAACACATTCCCTGAAATGTAACAAATTCAAGCTCCGTATACTTACAACCATTAAGATGAGTGTAAATATCAATTACACAGACAGAGTAATTAATACAGACGACTAGCAAAACAAAAGTAAGATTCCGGCGGGTTGAGCAGCTAACTTAATTCACGAGTTACAAAGTGTGATCTAACAAGCATTTCCCTATTGTATTGCAAAACAAACAACGCTGATTTATAAGTCATATCATCCCTAAAGCAAGATACATCCAATAGCCCTCATTCTACTAATGTCACTCCTCAAGCATAGAACGGTACTCTAAAGCATACAATAACTTCGTAAATCCTAGAATATGAATCAAATAACACAAGAATGAATAGTTCCAAAGTTACCTGGCATTGTCTGCGTTTCCCGGACATACGCCGCTTCTTGGCGGCGATTATGGCGGCGACTCTTGCAGAAACGGACGAGGAGTCTCCGCTCTTGCTTCGAAGCTTCTTCCGGGCGGCTTTGTTCCTTTTTCTCGTCAACGCATCGTCGCCCTTCGCCATTGATACTCAGAAGTCAGAGAGCCGAAGGTTTTGTTATGGAGCTGCCGCGAGTTGCGAGAGTAGGCGGCAACACAAACAAGGGTAACGATGATGTTCCGTTGTTGTGTAAAGTAAAGTGGTTATTTTGATTCTAAGTTGAGGGTACGTTAGTAATTCCACACTAAACAAAAAAAATATCGGAAAATTCACCATTTTTTTCTTGAGTTTTAAATATGTTTTTTTAGTCACTATCAGCATAAAAAGGAGAAGGAGAGTATTTGGAATAAGGAATGAGTTATTATAATCGTAGGTTATTATGGTTGAGTTATAACATTTTATGCTTGGGGTGTAGATTATTTTAGTTTGAGTTATAGAAGTATATGTTTGGAGTGTAGATTATTTTAGTTTGAGTTATAGAAGTATATGTTTGTGGTGTTGATTATTTTAGTTTGAGAAGTAAATAGTAAACACTGCAGTAAGTAATAAATAAATGTTGAATGTCAAATTGTAAATACTGTAGCAAATTGGGAGTTTAGAAATAGTGTTTACCGTAGCTAATTGAGAATTTTTAAATAGTTTTTAGTTAGTTAGAGACGGTTGTTATAACATTGCATAATCCTCACGGCAAACAGCCCTTGGCTTCTGAGTTTTCAAAATGAATTTTATATTTTTTTGTTTTAAATAATTATATATCATTTTAGTTAGATAATCCAAAATTTGGACACTAAGTACAAAATAAGCAAATCAGAAACAAGAACATATAAGAAAGTGTAAAGTTTGTTTGTTGTAACGCTGGTTGATATTAAAGTAAGAAAAATGTAAAAGTTATAAGTTTCAACAATCTGCGCAAAAACCATATTTTTCTAGGGCATCCTACAATCATCTCATTAAAACTGTCTCCAAAATTGAAAGTCTACACATATTTAGTTCAAGTTTAAAAAGTGTTTAACGAGTCTTTGAATTTTTAATTTTGTACCAAAGTAAGCCTCACTTATCGTAATTGGTATGCAACTCTTCCATCGATATCAAATGTTGAATCTTCATCTCCTAATTTATGTATTTAAAAAACTTATAATTTTGCATTTGTCCATGTTTGTAATAGATGCATAAATCAAATATCATAAGACTATTTTATCAAACAGAATTTATGAAGATTGTAATGTCATCGTGGACACTCGTAGTACAAATACCATGTTAAGAAACGGAAAGAAAAATTAAACAATTTGCATGCTAAAACAAATGTAAGGTATAATGAAAATAAGAGGGTAGTATCCAGTTAATTATTTTTAAATTTTCGATTAACATAATATTTGTATTTTCCAATGTTTAGAAGTTCCCTCACTCCACATATTAGTGTAAAATTAAAATATAAAATAATTAATAATAATAAATTGATAACATCAAATTGGACTAGGAATTTTCTGTATAGGTGTGTTGGGCCGGCCCATTGGGCCCGCCTCCGTATTATTTTCCTTCATTTTCCCTCGTCGCGACTTTCTCGAGTTCTTCAGTCGATTTCGCTCTCTTCCATCGCCCACAATTCCCTTGCCTGCTCAAACTCAAAGGTAACCAGCCACAGCCATTGCTGAGGATTTCAAGGCTTGAAGGTAATTCAATCTTCCCTTTGTTCTTCATTCTCTGTTTTTCATACGAGTTTTCACTCTACACATTCAAACGGATGAGTAAGGATCAACGAGTGCCTGTTTAGATTGTTGGAATCAGTATCTTTCTACGTTTTTGAATTGGTATTGAAATTTTGAAATCATGAAATTCGAGAAATTAGGTCAATCGAAATGTCGGGGGACAAGCGAAACATTCTTGATAATTATCGCCGACAGCTTGCTGCCAAGTTTGAGGTGAAGCGTAATCTTTTTAAAGCCATTTGCAACGATCCGAGTCTTCCCAACGATGTGCGTGAGGAGCATCGTTATAAGCTGTCGAAGTTGCCAAGAAATAGTTCGTTCACTCGATTGAGGAATCGCTGCATTTTCACCGGTCGACCTAGGGGTGTCTACCAGCTTTACCGTATGTCTCGTATCGTTTTCCGTGAGCTGGCGAACAAAGGTCTTGTAATGGGTGTCAAGAAATCTTCTTGGTAGATATTGGTACGAAATTATTCTTCACTATACTCTTATCCAAAAACAAAAGTTCTTCACTATGCATGTTTAGGGTATGAAAATGAAGGTCGTACTAGTTAGGTTTATTCTATGTCCAGTGAAGTTGATTATGTATTAGGCTTTACTTATATAGTGTTACGTGTTTATGATAAATTGGCTTGTTTAACGATAGACTAGTAAATCATTGTCTTGGGAACATGGTATGAGATGGGTTAGCCATGAATATTTGTTCTCCTCTATGAAACATACTCTGCCAATGAAAGCTTGATTTTTTTCTATCTCCAGTGAAATTGATTATGATGAACATTGGTTCATTACTCAACTGTGCAAAACAGTAACACTGGAGTCTGTTAGCTTAGCCGTTTTTACTAGTAGCTGCAGTATTTTTCTTTAAAAGATTAAGGTTCAGTTGCTGGGTAGATTTGTGTTTGCTGACTTACAGTTTTAACTAGTTAGGTTCAGTAATAAGGAGAGGGATATTGGCTAGTTCAAATCTACAGATCTGGGTTTCTCTGTAGTTTTCTCCCACTATAGCACTAGAAGTAAGTGTCGTACAATATTCTTAAAACTTTTTATTTTTAAGATATATATGAACAAGCTGTTAGAGTATGTATAACTTGGTTCCAATATTCTTTATATTTTCTCCAGTTTCATAAGAAGATATCTCAACCTCGCCAAAGTGAGCTTGGCTCAATGGTATTGGCATGACCTCCATCCCTCGAGATCGTAGGTTCGATCCCCTAACCTCAGTTGTTGTACTGAAAAAAAGATATCTCACCCTCTTTTAATTTTTAGTTTTCTTTGTTGTCATTTGGGGTATTTAGCTGGAGCCTAATAATACTACAAGGGAATCTTTGGTTGAGAGGTTGTATGGCTGAGTTTTGGGAGTTTGCTAGATTTATTGCCTCCCTTTGAGTGCGCATCACTAGGTCATTTTGTAATTACGATCCTGGTTTGATTTTGTTGGATTGGAGTTCTTTTATGTAGTTTGTTCTTGGGCTTCTTCTTTTTTTCGGGCTCATTCTTTTTAGAAAAATACTTAGGTGCATTGCAAGGTGCATCTATCTTTGTGCATCCCACCAAATTGTTCCATCATAATGTGACATGTGGAAAAATTTAAAGATTTTTTTTTTTTTTGTGTGTGTGTGTGGGTGATAGGGGAGGGAAGCATGGAGATGGGTGCATCTTGGGATGCCCTACTTGCCTTTCTTTTTTATGCCTTAGTAATTATCTCACATTTTTCTAAAAAAGTCTTCTCCTCCCTACATCAGCTAAGAAACTTTCTACACTTTGTATATTTTACTTGCTACAATAAGAATTCTTTTTTTATTGAGGAGAAAGTAACTTGGAATACATAATTCATGTGCTCGGTGTTTTAAAAAGCCCTCTCGGGCGCTCGCCTAGGCGAGGCTCACAAAATAAGGCGTGCCTCAGGCGCGCGCCTTTTGTGAAGCCCCAAGGCTCAAAGCCCTGGGCTTTAGGGTTTTTTCATTTTTTTAAAAAATTTGTAATAATTAAGGGTTTTCCTTCTTTATTAACTAAAAGAATCAAGTTTACTAAGCCTAAATGCAAAGATTCTTGTGTTTGAGGTCTTTTTTTCCATATTTCCACCTCAACTATGCTTTCTCTTTTTAATGAAATAGTTTATATGCAGTGCGCCTCACAAAAAAAAAGCCCGCGCCTTTTTGTGCGCCTTGCGCCTAGGCTCTAGAGGGCCATTGTGCCGTAGTGCGCCTTGGGCATTTTAAAACACTGCATGTGCTATCTTAAGCTCAACTACATTCTTCTTATTTATCTGCAATGGTATAATTATCATTTGTGGGGATCCATTTCAATCATAAATACAAGGCATGTAGATGTTGCAGTCGCTGAAGTATTGCGGTTATTTTAGGTGTTGTTTTGGTTGATTTTGTTTTTTGCTGACTCATTTTATTGTGTATCAGGTGCAGATTGATGGTAGAGACTTTTTTCGTTGTTGGGTTGTTATATTTCTACAAGGTAATCTCATTAATTTCAGCGGGAATTAAATCTATGCTTTGAAAGGTGATGTTAATTGTAAGTTCCTTGGACATGATTCATGCTAAAGAAGAGTAAAGGCTTTACTTTTGCTAATCAATAAGTGTTTATCTTAGACAGTTACTAATGGTGTTGTATTTTTCTGATAGATAAGATTTTCTTTTCCCCTGCCATTTAGTTGGTTGCACTCTCCCTGGTTATCTGCTACTTATCCTTTTTTTACTGTATTTTCGATTGAGTTTTGGGTTAGTAGTCTATAAAATACGTCACTGTGACCATCCATACACATGTTTTGTCTTCATACATGTTTGACGTTTAATTGAAGTCAATATCCCATGGTAAACGGGAGTGCTCCCTAATTAAAAGGGCAACAACATAATCCCACAAAATGTGGTTCTTTTCGACATAAAGTAATCAGAGATTCATACAAGAGCTTAGTTGTTACACAAAATCTCTGGATTAACTGTTATATCTTCGAAGTTGAGTGCTAAATGATGTTGTGCAGTAGAGACATGTTTTCTCTATGAACAACAAAGCCTATTTTTCTCACGTAGATAATCACAGATGAAGCTTCATTTCGTCCCATTGATTGAAGTCCTATTTTGGTTATTGCGAATGCAAAGATTTGAGTTCAACTTAACAACAATTAGCATTTGGGATGGTTGTTTGTAAGCTTATCAATTAAAAGGCAGACACAACTAGTTGAAGTTAATCTCAAGTATGAATATAATTGAACTGCTCTATTGCCTTTCTAATATTTGAAATGTTGCTTATAATTTTTTGCTACTCTAAGTACAACCATGGCTAAATTAGGGGTAAGCATTGAAATGATGGTTTTTTTTCTTTTTTTTGGGTTGTATTTATCGGGTGATGTCCACTAGATTAATATTATTTGAGAAAGGGCATCAAAATTTTTATTGGTTTATGGCAATGGGTGATGACAAACATTAATGTTTAAAGAAAAATTAACAAACTTTAGTTGGGGTCGAACCATCAACCTTTGCGATAATTTATTGGTGTTTCATTTACCTCAACTCAAAATTAACATTTTTCTTGATCTTACTCATCATTTTCACATGCAACCAAAATCTCGATAGAATGTTGATTTTAATTTATGAAAAGATTTAAAAAAAAAAATTAACTAATTAACGAGTTAAATCACTCATCACTAATTACACTATTTACTCATATATTCTTGTTTTATAAAAAATTAAAAAAAAAAAAGTTGGTCGAATGCACAAAATTGATGCTCGGGATCTTCCTAAGGGATCATTTGTTTCATGGGCATTCTAGATTTCCATGGAGTGGGCATCTAGACTATCATGTTTATTTTGTAGTATTTTAAGATAGTTTCAAAATCAAGAGATTCTCGAAGAGCATTTGGATAGTTTTCGATGCTCTCTTGAAAGATAGTTTACAGATTTTCGACATCTTCATTTTAAATTTTTTTTAACATATATACGTATGTATGTATATATACATATATACATATCTACATGTACATATACATATAGAATCATGTATACACACACACACGTATATACGTATACATATCCACAATTGTCCTTAACGAAACAAATGGATTTAGTGCATTCTTGTCTCTGAGTAGCATTCATTGTCGTTTGTCATATATATATAGTTACATACATACATCTATACATGTATATACATACATGGATATAGTTTTCAATAGTCCGTTCGTACATTACATCTTCGAGAAGTGAAAGACAATAATAGAAGGGATGTCATGATTTTTCCACAAACATGCTTTTAATTACTTTTCAAACCCACGTGTGTCATCGCATGAACATCTTCCCATATCAAAAATATCAGTTCAACACAAACTACTGCCAGATCATTTTCTTGTAAAATCCAACTAAAAGGAACACTCATATGCTCGTTGCTATTGAACTATGTAGTTTGACATGCATTAACTTGTCTTATATTGAGTTTAAATAAAATTAGTGGGGAAATGGGTCATCACACCATGGCTAAACTCATCCTAATTATGTTCATACAAATTTCAAACCCTTTCCTTTTTAATATACATTTAATATCTTTTTGGACTTATTTGATAGGAATCCAAAAACATAATTTCAAAAACAAAGTTGTATTTCATGTCGTGGAGTATGTATTTGGTTGTAGATTAAGGAACTAAATTCTGATTATTTTTTTCAAACCGAGTTTAAAAATATACTTATAAACTATAAAATTAATTGTGGTTACCCACTAAATAGTACGTTGAATATGAACTAATTTATAAACTTGTTTTATGTTAAATTTTGTATAATTACTATTTTGTAATGTTATATAATATAGAAAATTGTCAAAATTAGTAAAATGGATAAAATATTCACACTTTATATAATATATTATTATTTGTTTTAAGAAACCCTATAATATATTGTATATTATATATTTTATTTTAATAAAAATAATTGATTGTATAATATAAAATATATGCATTTTCAAATATATAGCAAAATAAACAAAAATATTTACTTTCGGTCATAGAACTGAAGTTTTGTTATATTTTGTAAATATTTTAAACAGTTTTGTCATTTATAATAATTATCCCATAAAATGCTATATTTGTTAATATTTTGATTATTTTAATTATATTTGTGCATTTCAAAACTTCAAATTCGAAATATGCATACTCAAAAACAATTTTCAGAACACACATATTTGCTTAACTTAGTGAACTTGGATCGGTAAAACATGTACAATATGAGTTCTGCCTATTTGATAGATACAATGATTTAATAGTAAAATTATAATATATCATTTTGTTTTTCCTTCTGCAAGTTCCGTTTGTTAATATTTACTTTTATTTATATAAGAGCTTCATAATATATCATTTTGTTTTTTATTTTTGTTTTTCAAAATTAAGTCTATATTCTCTAATCTTGATTTGATGTGTTACAGTAATTTTCATCTTTCTTAAATAAAATGAATGAATTTTTAGCCAAATTTTAAAAACAATAACAATTACTTTCTTTAGTTTTCAATTTTAGCTTGATTTTTTAAACCATAGGTAGAATATAAAAAACAAAGGAAGAAATTGGAGGTGGAAATAGTGTCTAAGCTTAATTTTAAAAAACAAAATGATTATCAAACGAGATCTTAGTTATTCATTATAATAATTGTTAACTAGTATTCCACTCTCAAAGTACAATCAGTGAGAGATTCATAAATTTTGTTGACGAAAGCTTCATAATTCAATAAAAATAGTCTGAAAAAATGTAAGGAGTGAGACTTAAACATGGGTCCAGAAAGAGCTGGATGACAATTTTACCACTAGGTTAGCTATTGAAATTTGTATTATTTCTGAGCATAAAGTTGATAAAGACTCGAGCCTTCCGAAACCTTTAGATGAGTACAATACTGTAAAATGAAAAAAAAATAAAAATCAACCTTTCATATTAAAAGAAAAAGTGAAAACCGTTAGAGTTTAGGGTTTAGGGTTTAAGGTCAATAAAGAAAAACGTTCGTTATATCTCTTTCAAAGTACACATCTTTTCATCATGCCATATTTGTAGTCAATTCAAAATAACATTTCATAAAAGATTAGGTTATATTTAATATGATAATAGCTTAGGTGGAGACGTGATTAACAAGTGTTCCATTAAATCCTAGGTCAAAATACTTTGGCTTTTACGTGTTGAACTATCTCTATGAATTCATGACTTGACTCATTGACACCTTTCAAATGTCCCATTTTATTCAAATTTTCCATTTTTCTATATATCTCTTTCTTTTTATTTTTTTTAAACTTTGTTTTTAAAACAAAATTCTTAATTAAACTTTGAAAGCGTTATTTTCATCGTAAATAATGATTACATATGTTCAATAACTCAACTCAATTGATTTTCGTATGTATTGAAAATCAAGAGATCCCGAGGTCAAATCTCCTAATTCAATTCGTATTAAAAAAACAAATCCGTTTATGTTTTTAACTAGTTTTGAGAATATAAATTGAGCCTACGATGATTGTTTTTTTTTAAAAATTCTTTATTATGACTTTACTTAAATTTCAAAGAGAAAAATGGGATATTTAGTAAAATGAAGTAAGATATTTATAAAATGCAGCAATATTTTAGATTCAATTAATGATAGACATTAATAGATTTTCAGCAGTGTTATCAATGTACTAATAGAAGTCTATCACTGTCTACCGTCAATAGAATATAAAATTTTACTATATTTTATTAAAAAATAATAATTTTATCATTTACAATAATTTTCTCACTTTTCAAAGTTAGGTATAATTTAGAGACATGCTAACCAGCATACAGTAAAATAAAGAAGTTTATAGGAAAAATTAATATTGAAATAAAAATTAAATTAAAATTTTCCCATGCTAAACTAAAATTCCCAAACAATGATTTAGTATTTTTTTTTTTTATTGTTTGTCATGTCTAAAAATAATGTCTCATCAAAATATAATTTAAAAAACTAAAAAGAATGTCGGTTTCAATTTCAACGTCATATATTATTGCTCTTGAGAAAAATTATATTATCCTAATAAATGCATTTCTTCATCCATTATTATTATTATTTTGAAAGACTTCATCCATTATTTTAAAACAATGTCACGACAAATAAACGTATTTTAATTATAATTTTATAAGAATTTTAAAATATTTGTAAGACTATAATATTGTTGTTTTTTCAAATACTACGTATGTGTTATCAGCACGAACATAATTCAACTGGCATAAATTTATACTGTCTATTTTGACGTTCGACATTCAATTCTCATGTTTTATATTTTTCATTCTCATGTTCGTACTATAATTTTTTTTTTCCTAAAACATATTGAGTTTTTAAATGGCACATAAATTTCATGGGTATGAACATTTTTAAGTAAGTATAATTAATATTGTTAGACGGTGCTCCAAGACCGTTTAGGACGTGTTCATTTGGTTGGTTTTAGGCCTGTGTGGTCAAGGATCCAATGTTGTGAAAATTTGCAAGGGGTGTAGATTGTGTTTTGTTTATCAACGCGCGAAATATTTTGACGGAGTCTAATTGTCTTGTTGTGGATCCTTTATCTTTGATTTTTTTTAAATAATGTTTTTTTTAATAAAATATGTCAAAGAATAGAGTGAGTGTGAAAACAAAATGTCAAAAATAGGGTAGTGAAGTCGTGTACCCGGTTCACGATTACCCAAAGTCGTGGACAAGGTACACGACTCCGGTACAGGTGGCGTCAGCGAAGTCAACGACGTCAACGTGGCATTGTTGACCACTGCCATGTTGGAAGTCGTGGACGTTCCAAAACTAAAAAATAGAAAAATATTTTTGTTATATATATATAATTAGCCTAATTTGTAGCCAATATTTATAAATTTCAAAAAATAAGTGTGTGAAATTAAGAGATATATATGAAATTTTAAGACAAAAAGATAATTGAGATTTAAATAATTATTTACATTTAAAATAAAAAAGGAAAAAATCAAGTAGACAACATTTTTAGAGATTTTTTTTAAATAATATTTTTTTAATAAAATATAATGTGGAAGATTGACTATAATTATGATTATTATGCATATTATTCCTTAAATAGGGTTATTCATAATGATAGCAAATTTAAATTAAATCTAAATCATGGAAGTTTAATCTAGATTTACTATTATTTCTTTAAATATTATTATTATTTATTTTTGTGGAAGTTGTGGACAGACATTCAGTCAACTAGTTCATGCTCCACGTGGAGCGTGACTGGACAAAAAGAAGTGGTACACAGTAACACTACTTTATTTTAAAAAAACAAAGTTCCTATATTTTTAAATTAAAAATTCAAAAAACAAACTTGGATAATTTCTCAGATTTCTAAATCAAACCAAACATAAAACTATCGTTAAAAATAAATTTAAAAACTTATATACTAAGTATCAAGGGGATTTTAAAAAGTAAAAAAGTAAATTATTTAGAAAAAACCATTAAAAGATTTTTTTTATATAAAATATAAATATTTTGTCAATTATATTATTTTTAACAAATTTTAAAAATATAATTATTTATCAATGTCAATGTTAAATCAATCTATTTATTTATTTATTTATTATTATTATGTAAAGTCCCTTTCCGGAAATGTTGACATATTAGGTAATATTTTATTACATCTACAAAGTAAATGGGATTGTGAGTATAAAAGGCTGAGGAGTGAGTGAGTGTAGGAGCGGCAGAAAGTGATAGAGTCAACCTTATTAAACTATAGATTACTCCAACAAATAATAATAATAATAATAATAATAATAATAATAATAATAATAATAATAATAGTTAAATTACAAGTTTAGCCTTCCACTTTTAACTCTTAACGTCTTAATTTAGATCATTAATTTTAAGAATTTCATGAGTCTTTTAACATTTAATTTTAATTTTTTTGGATATTATCTTTTATCTATTTAATATTTTTTTTAAAAAATCATTGGCTTACAAGATATAAAGTTTTTTTTTTTTTTTTTTTAAATAAAGAAACAAAGTTGAAAACTTATGGTCTCATTAACACAAATATCAAATTTATATATTCTATATCAATTGATTTTTGTTTTTGTTTTTTCTACATGTTATAAAAATAGTTGAATGAGAAATTTTGGATCGTTCACAAAATTTTTACGTCATTCACTAAATTAATGATGAGATTGTAAATGATTGAGTTTATGATTAATTAAAAGTTGTCCCGAATTGAAAGACGGAATTTGGTAAATTTCAATAATCTCATGTGTTTTCATCTTAATCGTGAGATCAAATTAGTTATTTTAGGTCTAATTAAATGTTAAGGTTTGGGTTAAAGTCCAATTGAGTCCAAAAAATGCTTAATTTAACCTAAATACTAAATAAGACTCAAATTCAATTAGTTGGGTACAATGATCAGGTCCATATACCAATAAAATTCAAGATCACAAAGCCGACCAAAGAACCTATAAATAAATACATTTCTTCCTTTTTTGGGTTAAGAAAACTTTACTCCATATAGCCTACCATTCCTTGGAGAGAATTCTTCTACTCCTAAGGACTAAACCATTCCTTGAAGCTCAGCACAAGTTCAACTTCACGAAACAAGTTTCTCCAAAAACCTCGTGCGAACAAACATATCAGACAAAATGAAAAGTTAACGAACCATCATACCGTGTAATAATAAGATTATGAAAAGAAGAAATTCAAAGACATATTAGAGACACATTTATCGTTTAAATACTTAACCCATAATATTTGAATCCATACTAAATTAATGTGCATTCAAGCAACTACTATAATCAACTAAACACCCTAAACAGCTTCTTAAGTTTGTTTGATTTAAATTTTTATAAGTAGGGAATAAGATGCATAGGAATGGAAGACGACGTTATTTGGTATGCAAGGAAAATACTATTAGATTTTAATGAATAAAACTTGTATTTTTATTTAATTCATGAACTTAATCATGACCAAAATACATAATTTTAATTAGAGGTGATAGTCGGTTCGGTTTTGTCGGTTTGGAAGTCAATAGAACCAAACCAAACCAACCGGTTTTACACATAAGGGTGATCCAAACCAATGGATTGGTTTTATTTGGATCAAATTATTATTGGTTTGGTTCTTGGTTTTTGACATTTTTTTTTCTTCCAAAATGTTATTCTTACTTTCCACTTTGTTTTGAATGGATCCATTTTGCTAACTTTAAATTAAAATCTCGTCTATTTTCTTCTTTATAAATTGTAATTTGACATTTTTATTTTGTTTTTTTTTTTTTACTTTTCTAAATAAAAAACATGAACGTAACACAATAATTAGTTTTTTTTTTAAACAACAAATATAAATGTACCAAAATAATTATAATACAAAAAGATACTTAATGAATGATGTATTTTTTAGGGATATATATATA
>JBBPDJ010000023.1:11356456-11390092 GCA_037974625.1 Cucumis cinereus
GGTCATAATTGTTCTTGTAACCAGATAACTTATTTTATATGCAAACAAAAGAATTTTCTCGGAAGACTTGTCAACTGATGTTCTTTTCCGTTCATTTCTTTTACTACTCCTGGACAATTGTTCTAGGAACCTAATCTTTGGTTCCTCGTCCTTCTGCATGCCAATTCAGAATGTGGTCAGTGATGGTATTTCAGTACTTACACTGTTTGCTGGTTCTTGCTCTTACTTCGTTGGATTGTGAGCTCTGCAGAACGTTTGATTCTTATATCCTCTATTCTAGGAATTCAGCAACTTCTGGCAGAGTAATGCAATTAATAGTGCACTTGTGCTGAAGATATGAAAGCCTGAGGTCACTCATATTTTGATGATCGAACCAAATTCCCTGAATGAGAACATAATTTAAATTTATTTTGGCCGTCAGGTGGTTTCCTCTCCCCTCTCCCCTCTTCTTCTTCTTCTTCTTCTTCTTCTTCTTCTTCTTCTCTCTCTCTCTCTCTCTCTCTCTCTCTCTCTCTCTCTCTCTCTCTCTCTCTCTCTCTCTCTCTCTCTCTCTCTCTCGGTATTTTATGATTTCTTTTATGAATTGGTGTTAACGGAATACAACTTCGTTTGCTACAATAGTTGGTTTCAGCTCAAGTGTGATACCTTGCCATTGAAGTCGGGGAACTAGTCAGAAATATTATTATTGCATCACTGTCCTAAAGTTGATTTTCTTCCTTCTATTTGAGTTAAATTGTTGGAATTTCAGGATTTCTATTTTGGTTGCCCGTTTCCAGTTGGTAGCAGAAGATTCGTGCTGCTGTTTGCCGTTACTGCTTGTCACAGTGCAAAGTCTCTTCAAACAAGTGGTAAGATACATATTGTTTCGTTATTGCTACGAGTAATGTAGACAATTGATATATAGTATGGTTCTTTGTACACTTAATTCATAATGAGATCATTAATTACTTTTGTCCTGTTTTTCTGCTAATTTCTTTGATCTTTCCGAGGTAATCATTTTCTCTTGCACGGAGTAATGGTAAAAGCTTAAAATATCATCTCAGTCATAGTTGGATGCACACTTTTTACGATTATATGACCCTACTCGCTAGTGATTCTCTGTCCAGGAGTTGTTCACAAGGCCTAATTACTTAATTTTCATTTCTTCATTTGCTTCTCTTTCATTTTCTGTTCTCTTGCTTTCTCCCTCTCTCAATAAAATGATGGTGGGATTGGTTGGTAGCTCCACCGTGGATCTTGTACATTTTACCTCTTTTAGGTTTCATATGCATTCATTTCCTCCTTTCCTTTAGTCTTTCATCTGTTTTGCAAATACTTCAAAGGAGCAAGCTTCATGCTAAACTTGTGGATGGCAGCGTTTGTGTATCGCATCTGTCGGACAGGACACTTGTTGGAAGATGTTTTCTTACAGATCCAGTTTTTATTCATTTTGTGGAGTAGAGCAATTGGCTCGAGGAGCATGATCCCTGTGGGCTTTTCACATTTTCGGTACTCTATTTTGGTTTCTACTATTGACTATAGTGCAATAGATAAAACATTAATTATCAATTACCATCTTAAAGGTTGATGGTTTGATTCTTTTCCTCCATAGTTGTTGAAAGTAGAACTTAGAAAAAGAAAAAGAAAAAAGTTTCTGCGGCTAATTAGTAATTAGTTTCTCAATGTTCTGATTTTCTTCGTCCTTGATTGACTTGTATGGGCTTTCTTTTTGTTTGTGCTTTACAGTATGGGCCTGCGAGTCATTCTTAATAATAACTACATTCCCTATCATGACCGAAAGAGAATATTCTTTTACATGAATCTTTGTCTCTCTCCATTTGTCAAGTTCGCACATGCCTTCAAAATTGTGGTGCTGCATCTTCAGGTACCTTTTTGGTGGAGAGTAAAGTTTATGTTGATGGGTTGTTCCTTTTATTAAATCCATTTTAATAACTGCACCTGAATAAGGAAAAAATGTGGTTAGCTATGACAGTTGCACCATATTTTGTTGTTTTGTTTTATTTATTTACTTTGGTAATCTGTTTCCAAGTTCATGTGAGTTTGTTTATATCTTGGTTTCTGCTTTCCTTCCTATCTGGTGAATTGAATGGTGAACATGATGATTAACGGTTGGCCTAGAGGTAAATAGAGGCATGGATCTTGGTAAAAGGTCAAAATGTCGTAGATTCAATCCATGATGGCCACCTACTTAAGGTTTACCTTATTTCAATCATCATTTGGTCTTCGAAATTCTTTGTTACAGTTTCTCGATTTTTGAACTTCCCTAATCACTTTTTGCCTGTGTATTTGGTTAGTATGAACCTATATTTATAGATAATTTTATTTCTAACAAAGAATTTGAGTTGTCAATCTCATTTTGTTCACCTTATGTTGGTTATTTCTAACATGTCATGTCTCTACTCCTTGAAACCCTGAATACACTCTCATTTCAAATCGTCCACAGGCAAAAGGAAAGTTGCTTCTTTGAAGGACCAGGCCTCCCAAGCTCCATGATGTCTGATTCCTGCCAGATAGGTGCGGTTGAATTTGCATCTCGGAATCTGCCGTCGTGAGAGAAATATTTGATGTAGCCAAAAGCCATAAAAGAAGGTCCAGCATACAGTAAACGCTACCAATAAGTTGAAAATGTCTTCTAAATTTGTAAAGAGGTAAAAAACAGCAGCAATTACTTCAGAAAATATATGTTGTTGGTGAGAGGGATAATGGAAGCAGCAGAAAATGAAACCTTATAATTTCTTTCTAGTTTTATCCTCTGTTCTGAATCATCAACTTGTTTTAATCTATGGAGATATTCAAGCTCCCTACAATCTTGTCTGTTGCTTCTTTTCTTTACCCACCATTAGTTTATTGACTTGTGCACTATCTGTCTGGCTTTGGCCATTAGAAAGAGCACTCAGAAAGACACTGTACTAAGTTTTGTACCATTTCTGCTTAATCCAACTCGAACTCGACTTAAATGTGTAATAGATATCTTATTTACTAGTCTATATTTGAATAGATGATAATGGCGTGCCTAGATGTTGAAGAACGGTTGTTGAATAGTTATTAGAGTAATTGTAGTTGAATATATGAAATAAATAATCAATTAAATTTGAGTTTAGTAAATAGATGATTTAATTCACATGTTGGCCCGTCTATTTTATTTGTTCAATGGTTTATTTTATTATGTCTTTAAACTTTTTCATGTCGGTTTTATCTTGATCCTTCAACTTTCATAACAGGTTGTGTTATAGTAGATTTTGAGCGTTTTTGGAAACAATTATTTTGGGCATTGATTGATAATTATTTCGTTTTGAAAATTAAATTTATTTTATCTCTTTGTCTTACAATGCTTTGAATCTTTTTAAATACAATGGTTGAATTCTTAGCTAAATTTAAAAAACAAAGTCTGCTTTTTTTAAAGATACTTTATTTCGTTTTCAAATTTTGGTTTAGTTTTTTTAAATGATTGGTAAAATGTAGATAACAAAAGAAGAAAGTTGAAGGTAGAAGTAGTGTCTATAGCCTTCATTTAAAAAAAAACAAAAAGGTTACCGGAATGGGACCTTGGAACTTGTAAAATGATTTACTTCGTTACCGAATTGGACATTAGGACTTGTAAGATGATTTACTTTTTATCTGTTCACTGTTATGTCTTTTAACCTACGATGTGAAATCACACTCGATCTATCTCTAAAGGGAACTAACGAAACAAATCTAAAAGATTAGATACCAAAACAAGTTCAAAGTTAGATTTTTAACACAATGTTTTTCTTTTGATATGAGTTTTTATTTTTTCTATCCTTTATGACAAGGAATAGAAAATAAGAAAAAAAAAACTTGGACACGCCCATGGATCTCTTAAAACCATGTGTTTGACATCGGAAAAAATTGAAACATCACGTGCAAGCCACGTGTTAGAAAACTAGCACGAGTGAGAAATAACTTTTTTTTAGATAATATTATTAACCTTATTTTTTTTAAAAAATACCAAAATTATTCTTCCTTCAATCAGTTATTCATCTCTCTTAATTTTAACATACATAGTTTGAATATAATTTTTTTTATCCATTTATTCTCTAGAAATGGTTTTTGAACTATTTTTAACATCATTTATATAAATAACGAAATATTTTTTAGAATAATAACGAAATATTAATTCTTCTAAAACCCTAAAAAAGTGTGAAAATTTTATGTAATATAACTTTCTTAATCAACAATAAAATTAGTGTTTATTTTTTAAAATATTAAGGGTATAAAAACCTCTCAGTTATCTTTCTTAATTGGGGTTTTTTTTTTCACCCTCATGTAAAGTAACCATCATATGATATCTTAAATTAAGAATTTAATTTTTTTCTCTTTAATTTTTATTTTAAAAATTAATAATTTAATTACTTTTTAGTACAATAAAGATGAGGAAGTTTAAACTGTAGAAACCTTTTTTTATCTCAAGTTTGAAAGATATGTAAATTTGATACTAGTCTTTTTCATTTAATAAACTTACTTCGAATATAGTTTTACGTTTGATTTAACCGTTGAAATTAATTTTTATTGATAAAATGTAATTAATTATCCACATAAAAATTGAACATTTATAATTAAAAAAAATTATTTAAAATGACAAATATGCTAAAAATATATACAAATATAGTAAAATATCTTAGCCTATAAGTCGTAATATATCTATATCTATATCTATTTTAATTTTATATTATATTATATATTTTTATATTTACAAATATATTAAAATATTTAATAATTGTAAATATTTTAGTTCTGTACTATTAATTTTATATTTTATCGGCGTGAGTGGGAAAATCTCGTAATAAAATAAAATTTAAAACGAGAAAAAAAAAAATCCATCTTTCCTCCCATTGGCTTCGTTTCAACGAGGATTGGTGGGTCACAGTCCTCCTTAGCTTCCATGTTTCATAAGATCGTAGGAAATTTCCAAACTGTAAGAACCCATTTGATATTTTGATCTGAAATTCATTCTGGGTTTCGAGTAATCTAAGTTTTTGAAGTTTCGAAATGATGAAACCAGGACTTTCATCTTTGATAGGGTTGAAGGCAGTAGCTTTATTCTCTCTATTTCTATTTTCTAGATTCTATGGCTTCAGATTGTTATCATTTCAATTCTTATATGCTTCTTTAGTTTCTTTTTTGGTTTCAGTTGCTTCTCTTCCATCAATCAATCTTCCCCTGCTTTTGGGAAAGAAATCAGATGGGACTTTTCCAATTTGGTCCATCATTATTTTTGGTCCATTTTTGTATTTTGTTCGATATCTTCCTTCATTGCGTGGATTGTACCGTAAAGATGATCCTTATAGTGAAATTTGTGATGGTTTATTTGTTGGGGGGTGGCCTTGTTCACCTGATAGATTGCCTCCTTGTAATCCTGCTATTGTTGATTGTACTTGTGAATTGCCAAGGTGTTTAGAAGTCTCTGGGGCAGGTTATTTGTGTGTTCCAACTTGGGATACACGCTCTCCTCAGCCTCGAGAAATTGAATCGGCCGTTCGGTGGATTTGTAGAAAGAGAGAGCAGAAGAAGCCAGTGTTCATCCATTGTGCTTATGGTAACTTCTCTTGCTGTACTGATTTATTGAAATGCTTTGATTTTCTTGTGCATTTTATAGGGAGGGAGTAAAGAGGGAGGGAATAAAGAATGAGGGAGAAGGGGGTTTATTGCCCTCTTAGGGCTTGTTTGGGAGTAATTTTGAAATTGTTAGTATCACCCGAAAATCTTTTGTAATCATTCAAAATCAATTTGGATGATATGAAAATGGCACTTGAAGTGTAAAATTGAACATTAATTGATTCAACGTGTTTAAAGGGTGTGATTTTGAATATGACAGAAGTGATTTTAACAAACGTGCTCTTAGTTTGTTAAGTAGATGTAAAAAGTTGTATAAATAAATTTAGGAGTTTGATGTTTTCCATCTAGTTTGCCCTTGGTTGTTTTGTCCCTGGTTGGTTAACTGGATCTGAGTGACTGATTATGCTTCTGCTATGATGTTTATGTTTTCACTTTGCTTTTTTCCTCTTTCTCTACCCATATCCTGCCAGTTTAGCATTTGAATCAACAGAGAATCTTTTCTTTTGTATTTGTATGAATCGATATTAGTGCATTCCAATTCCTTGCCGATAAGGAAAATTTTAATGTGCGCATATCATGTAGTTATGCACTCTTCATTATAGGAATCTATATGCTGAAAGATTAGGACTTTCGTGCTTTGATGGATGGAAGGAACTTTCATTTTTTGTTCAACCTCAACTCATTGCTTGGACCACTTCTCACTTGATTCTTAGTTTGCACTCTATTCCATGGGTTTATTCAGAGTGTGTGCTGAAATAATGATAATACATTAGGCTGACTGTTCAATGTCGTACAATCTCGGATTTTGACTATACTACCGCACTGCCCTGCTTGATTGTTTATAATGCCCTTCATAGAAACCATGCTGCTATGTGTCTTGATTGTTTTTTCCCCCTCCAGTTCTTCTTTTACTAGAGTTGATTGCACTGTTTCTTTAACTGAAGTTTCTTGTCCTTCCAATGTGTTATAATTCTATTATTATGAATATCTTTGTTATATATTTTCCTTCATTGGTTTTGCTGTACTTTCCTTCTTTGGTCACCATTGTATCTTGTATATATAATTATTTTTAGTGAAGGCAATAAGGTACTAGAATTTTCTCTCAAACCTAAGTGTTTTACACAATGTTTATATCCTATTCTGACATTTTGCTATTGTGTTGGTGTAAACTCTTTGACAAGTAGAAAATTTTTTCATGCTAGGCATCGGCTCTATTCTTGCACATTACTTGGTGCTTGGTTCATGAGTTAAATTGGTATAATGTGAAGTTGTGAAACTGGCTTTAGGTTTGGTATATTTATTTATTTATCTCAGGCCATGAGTTTGCTAACCCATGGATTACATAAAATAAACCTTTGGTAACCTCCTTTTAAGCTACATATTCATTTTTGCAAATTACAAATTCATAAACCAAACATATTTAAGTTAAGTATATCCAATTTTCTATAACTTCACAAATTTTATAGCATTGGTTGCACAAATGAATAGCAACATATGGAGTTTCGAACTTAGCAGGATGTCTTAGCCATTTAACTCAAACTAGTTGTAGATGTCCTCTTTTAATTTAGGAGCTTACCAAAGATCCATTCAACCTCTGTATGACATTTTAAAGTTTTCACAGTTTCTATAGTCTAAAATCTGATAGGTCACATGAGATGTGTTCTTGTTATATTTGAAATCACTGTCTGTGGAACAAATATCTTGTTACATTCCACTAGTAACCGTAGTAAGGTAACAATATTGACATCATTCTTCCTATTCTCCAGGTCATGGAAGAAGTGTTGCCGTTGCGTGTGCAGCATTAGTGGCTCTAGGAGAGGCAGAAGATTGGAAAGATGCAGAGAAGATAATAAAAGAAAAACGACCTTGCATCCGAATGAATTCTTCTCATCGCAAAGCCTTGGAAGAATGGTCGAAACATCGGCTATCCACTCCAAAGAAGAAGAGAGACAACGATGTGAGTCCTAAGCTTCTTTCTGGTAGCTGAATAGCAAAAATATGAATCAAATAGGCCATTTCAAATCCCTCCCCTTGTAATCTTGCATATCTTATTGCTTGGATGAGCATTTGATGTATCATCATTGAGTACTGGTAAGATTAATAGATAAACAAACTGTGTAACAAAAACTTTTCATCTTTCTATTTTAGATTTAGTCCTTCAATTTCTGTGCCTTCCATTTGCCATTGTTGCCATTTGCCTGCTAGTTGGTTAGTTCAGCCTTGAAGGGTAGATATAGTCTTATAGACAGGAATGAACATAGAAACCGCTCAAATCTATGGAACTTTGATTCTGTAGCTATTTGAATTTAAACCTATAAACTTTTTACTGTTTTCTTTTTCACTCTCATGATTCAGCTCAAGTTTGAGAAATAACTGCTCTATATCATTTTTTTTTCTCTTCATGTTGTATCTTGGAGGAATTATGTGTTAAAAAACAGAAGTGGTGATCATAATGAAAATAACATTATTCGTTTAAAATAGTAGGTATAAATACTACTTTGGTCTCTATACTTTTGTATTTGGTTCATTTTGTTTCTCGTACTTGTAAAATGTTCATTTTAGTCTATATACTTTTAACTTTGATTCACGTTGGAAATAAGGGGAAACCCCCAAATGCCTAAAGATGGTTACAGAAAGTTTGTCAGTTGGCAACTAGAATATCTAAGCTATAATTATCCAAAAGAAAGCCCTCACAACAGCCAACCATGTAATTTTCTTATAAATGAAGAGATCAAAATGGTCACTTTTTGAAAGTTCAAATGCCAAAACGAAGATTTGAAAAGTACAAGGACTAAAATAAATCAAATTTAAAAGTAGAAGTACTAAATAAACATTTTAAAGATATAGAGACCAAAATGAATTAATACTAAAAGTATAAGAACCAAAATAGTATTAAAACCAAAATAGTTTAATCTCCTATCCTTGTAATTGTTGTCCTTAAAAAAGTGAGATTCAAACCTCCTATACAAGTTGCTAATATCTCACAATTGATCACCTTGGTGAAAAAGGAAGTCTTAGTAAAGAGACAAGAGGTCATGAGTTGTAGTCAATCATCTAAAAGTTAATATCCTACAAGTTTTCTTGACATCCAAATGTTGTAAAGTCAAACAGGTAGGTTGTCTCGTGAGATGAATCAAAATAAATTTGTTTGTGTGTAACCTGATCTGAACATTTGCGAATATAAAAAAAAAAAAAAAAAAAATCTTACTGTTAATATTTTTCAATTATTTGGGCTAAAACTACTAATTCTTTTAGAAATTACATGTAGAGAATTCACACATTATTTAGAAAAATAAAATAAAATAAAGAGAAATGAAGAAAACAATACTTAAACTTTAATTGGTATTATATTTGTGAGGGTAAGACTCAAATCTTCCACATTCACATCTCCATAAGGGATTTTAAATAAGAGAACATTAAATTTTTGGACAAAAATCAAGTGTAATTATTATATAGAAAAATTAAGGTGATTTTCTCAAATATTAAAAAAAACAAATTATTTTTATTGTTGATTTTTTTATGAAGTATAAATATTTTATAAATTTTTCTATTTGTGATAAACTTTTTTTTCTGTATTTGAAAAACTCCTATATAATATTTATAAGTTATAATAGTATATAAATTTTAATAATCATAAAAATTTGTTTTAATTGAATCAACTCGAATTCTAAAAAATGTAACTTGAATCCAATTCAAAATAAAACTAACTCAACTCAACCTTACCATTTGAATTGGATAGTGTATGTAGTTCAGGTAATCGGGTTATTTGAACACCCACTAGGGTTGAAGGGAGAATGGGTAAGAAGGTTCTAGCAATTTCAAAAAAAAAAAAAAAAAAAAAAAAAAAAAAAAGGGGGGTTTAAAATAGAAACGGTGATAGAGAATCAAAACCTTGGGTCTCACCAACTCAGTCGTCGTCATTTGGAGTTTGTTCTTAAGAAAGGAAAAAGGAGACAGTGACAAACAAACACGTACTTCTCTTCTCTTCTCTTCTCTCCTCTCTTCCTCCGGCGGCGTTTAGGGCTTTCCCTTTCCATTTCCTTCAGATCCCTCTCTCTCTCTCTCTCTCTCTCTCTCTCTCTCTTCCTTCGTAAGATCCTTCTCTCTCTTTTTCACTCTTTCTCTAATAGTCTTCGCTCTTTATTTTGTGGATCCTTCGTTGATTCTTACGCTTGTCTTCGATACTGGATCCATCAACCTTTTTGCCTATTACATACTCTTGATTTCTTATGTTATCTTTCTTCTTTTATTGCACCTATTGATTTTCTCATGATTTGTTTCGTTTTGATTTCGTTTATTCCACCTATTGTGTTGGAAGCTCCGCTGATGATGAACGAGCGCTTGACATTAGTGGATTTTTTTTGTTTCGTTGTCCCAATTTTTTAATAGTTCGGGGTTTTGGTTGTTGTTTTTATGATATTCACGAGGTCTGATGGTTCTGTTGTCATTTTATCGCGTTGCATGCTTGATAATTCTTCTTTCGATTCCATATCAAGTGTTGCTGGTGATTTTGTTTAACTTGTTCTGTTTGCTTTGCGGGACCATGGTGTGGATAATGTTTTGGGAATTAGAGTCTCCTCCGTTTTTTATTTCTTTATTGTAACTTCCTTTTGTGTTGTTCAGATTGTTGTGGATTGAACAATCGATAGATTGGTGTATTCTTTTCATTTGCTCAAGAAAAGAAAACATCTGTCATTATTTCAAAAACTTTGAGGTATTTTGCATTACTGGCTCATCGGTCGCACCGACTATAATAGGTCTTTCTTATTGTGATCATCGAGTAAACTAAGTTTTAATGAAATAGTATTTCGTCAAGAATGAAATGTTATTGAAATTTTCCATGTCTAATTCATCATCTGGAAGACTGGAACTATCTCACATTCTCCATTGTCCTTTTTCATCAAATGCTAGTGTGAGCGTAGCTGATGAATGTGCAATATCTTGACGCTATGATATGAAATATTATGAAAGATATTTAGTAGACAAGATCTTTTATCATTCATTTTTGCTGGAATGTTTTCATTTTGGAATTATAACTTGTAGAAATACGTATGGTTTCCAGTGAAGTAGATAAGGTTGCCGTGTAAATGAGTGATTGATTAGCTTTGATCTTCTGTTGTCTTCTTATCCAAAAAAAAAAAAAAAGATCTTCTGTTGTCTAATAGATGGTTGCGAATTTTGTGTTTAAATTCTCTATTTTTATTTTCAGCTATTACTATTCTATTCCGAACATGTCGACTGTCACACTCCCATCTTGCCTGATCAAAACTCCTACACCAAGGAGATCCAATGCCCTGGTGCAGAGGCCATCTTCTTTGTGTTCCTTTAGGAGCGTATCCAGATCATTTGGATTGAAGTCTTCTCCATTCAAAGTGTCAGCAATGGCTTCTTACAAAGTAAAATTAATTGGACCAAACGGTGAAGAGAATGAGTTTGAGGCCCCTGATGATGCTTACATTCTCGACTCAGCTGAGAATGCTGGATTGGATCTACCTTACTCTTGCAGGGCTGGGGCTTGCTCTACTTGTGCCGGTCAAGTAGTGTCCGGGTCAGTGGACCAGTCAGACGGATCGTTCTTGGACGACAAGCAGATGGAGAATGGGTATGTCCTGACCTGCGTCGCATATCCACAATCTGATTGTGTGATCCACACACACAAGGAAGGTGATTTGTACTAATTTGTTTGTTTGTTTGTATTTTGTGAGATGAATCTGATTGAACTTCAATCATGCTACACATTTCGAGACTTAGTTTTTGAGGTTGAATGTCTATTTTGCAAGAATTATGCTCAGTAGTGCTGCGAGCTCGTTTAGCGGAAGTCGAAGTATCGAACATCATTCGTGAATAATGAATTATCTGTTTAGGTTTACGGTTAGCGACCAACAGAAGGTGTGAAATTTCAATGCTGACGATGGACTTTAAGTTTCCACCTTGGCTTCAAGTAACTATGCATATAGAATCTCATCATCTTCATTCATTGCTTGCCATAAAAGTAGCATTTGAAAATTTTGCATGTCATTGCCATAAATGAATGATAAATAATTTGATTGACATTTTCAAATAACAGTAACTAGAGTTTTTTCTGTTTGATAATTTGGAAATAAAGATGGATTTGTGGTTGAAAGAGGATCATTAATCTTTGCTTTTCTATTCTACTTCAGTATATTTCTTAGTTTCCATTTTTCCAATTAATAATTAATTTCAATTTTAATAATTGTAAAAAAAAAAATTGTTTAAATCCTATTTTGATTTTTAAATTTTGTATGTTGTATATTTTGGTCTTTTTAAAAACGCTTGTTCAAGTTAATTTTTACCTTTTTAAGAATTGGCTTCTATATTTAAATGATTAGGTTTTAGATTTATCATTTTAATTTAATAGATAAATAAGGCTAACTTATTCTATAAACTTTTTATACCAATACATTAACATATCCAACACACTTGAATTAAATAAACTTAAAAATTAATTTTATTGTTTTTTTTTCAATACTCAACCCTCTCAAGTTTTCTCCCTAGCTTCCATCCTTTTATCTTTAATTTTTATTTTTATTTTCAAATTGCAATCTTTAAACAAATTATAAAAACATTGGGGACAAAAAAGAAAAATAGAACTGATGATAAATTTAAAACTACTTTCACAATTAATATATGATGAAACTATTAATATCTCGTTGCAAAAATAACTCTAAATTAAAATGTTTCCATCATTGGTTTGAAGTTTTTGGATTTGATGGGATTGACATATTTGTTTTATGACTTCAGATATTAACAAATGTCATTGCATTGCTATTGTTTTTTAAAAAGTAATTGTCTACAAAAATGCTGATTTTTGCAAGATACTTTCCTTATCAGTGGTGTTAGCTTTTCTATTTCTCCAACCGACATCTTCTTTTATTCATTGCACGGTTTTATGGTTGCTCATTGTGATTTCGTTGTGCATATTTGAAGGACACTTAGTTCTCCAGTTAGAACAACATTTGTATTATCTTGATGTAGGTGTTTAGTTTGTCTTAAGAACAACATTTGTATTATCTTGATGTAGGTGTTTCAGCTTGTGTTAGAATAAAGGAACGTTACATGTATTTGAAGCATATTTCATTCTTCTTACTACTATGCATTGTGATTCATTGATAAAAAATCTTCTAAGCTTAAGAGGAGCCTAAGTCATTCGAACAAATGAGCTTTTGTTCAACGAAAAGATACAACACTGTGAGAGGGAGTCTCACAAACTTGAGGGGAGTTCAAGTTCTTCAGAGAGAGTCTCTGTCTTAGAGGAAATGTAAGACCATATCACTAAAAACTAGATAACAAATGAATTTTTTTTTAGATGGAAGTAGTGTCTGCATGCTTAATTTTAAAAAAAGAAAATTAAAAAACCAAATCATTACCAAATAAGGTCAATATAATTTATTTTTAATTTTATTCTTTTTGAACTCAAGTAAACTTCAAATAAATTGATCACTATACCAATGATAGAGATATTTTTAATTTAGAGTTATTTTTGCAACGAGATATTAACATTTTGAGTTTATATACTAATTGTGAAAATAGTTTTTTTCTATTTTTTTTTTTTTTTGGGTATTTTTTAAACTTTTCAATAGTTCAAGGTATTTTTTTTAAACAAAATTTTAACAGTTTTTATTCAAACTTAGGTGTTTCTGAATATATTTTAGAAATTTAAGAGTATTTTTTGAAACTTTTAAAAGTTTAGACGTATTATTGACTCAACAAGAAAAGAAAAATCGAATGGAATTTTTATAGTGTAGCCTATATAATATAAAAAGAAATAACTTACTTCCTACCTTATCTCATTACAACCTCCCCCAAGCCCGACCCATCTCTCATCTCTTTCTCTCCATCACACGCTGGTCTCTTTTTTCTTCTCTTTGTCTCCCATCTCGGACTCTCTCCTTTGCCTCTTCTCACTCTGCTGTTTGTCGTCGCCTAACTTGGTCGAGTATCAAAGCACTGTCGCCATCGCTATTTATCATTGACTCCCGATCTAATTTTTATCTTCTTCTTTCTTCAATTCAATTAAGATAGAGAGTGAAAGGCACGAATGTGAAACAAAGTAGGAAAAATGAATGAGTTATTATAGTCCTAAATTATCATAGTTTAGATTTGAAATATAGTTTATTTTAGTTTTAGTTATAACAATATGCATATGTAGTTTATTTTTTTACAATAAATATATATATTTTTCTTTTCTAAAACCTTTAACAAAAATTCAAATTCTTTTATCATAAATCCACATATCAATGTATCAAAAGTACATGTGCATAAAGTGTGTATTAAATATGTACCAAATGTATATCATATATATCGATGCCTATAGAAAGGACATATACTCATTAGGGTATCATTATTAGTAGTATATCCAGTATATATCATATATAAAATATATCAAGAAAAGTATCATAGGTTAGACATATTATTATTATTATTTTTCATTTGTGCAAAAGTAAAGTTTTTTTCTGAACCCAACTTTAAATTTACAACCATAAAAGAAATAAACTTTAATATACTCATTAGGGTATCATTATTAGTAGTATATCACTTTAATATACAGTTTCAAAAACTATTTAGAATATTTTCTTTCAAAATTAAACAAAAAGAAAATCAAAATTGAATGTAGATTTTAGATTAAACCTGACCCTTAAATCACCATGTTTTTCTTAACATAGTGAGACGAAATCCAAGAATTGTTCAAACAAGGATAACGTCAAAGCCCACCTTAGTTTACCCAACTCTCATCTAAAACGAGATTCTACATACAGACATTATGATTAGTACTTAGCAGAGTAAGAAAAAGAAAAGGTAGATAACAGCAAATGTGAACCTCATACCATCAAATCCGTGCACATTAACAAATTAAAAACGAAAATGATATTTTTATCATTGAACAAAATTTGGAATTGCAAAATGGAAAGGCGACTACATATCTATTATATACCCTTTCGGGCATAAGTGAAATGAATAGTTGTCCTCAGGTGTTGGTTGCTCTGGTGTAGATCTGCTGACTCGAGTGAGCTGATATCATTCTGATGGAACCTCGTGCCATCAAATCCTTAATTGCTCTTCGTGCTAGTGATCCATTGATCTGATTATTGCACGTCATCATAAAGGAAATCGTTACTAAATTGCTATAGGTGTTATCAGTAACAGGAACAATAAAATAAGTAAATTACACTGCGAAATGGATGGATAGAAGGAGAAAAAAAAAAAGACATACCCTCAATCTATCAGAAAGGATAGACGGAGTGACTAGCTTGTACTTGGGAACTTCAGAAAGGAGCTTATCATAAGTTCCCTGATCAAACAAAACCATGTTGTTCACCTTCTCCTTTTGCTTACCCTTGCTCCATTTCTGCAAACCAAATGATAATCACCATGTAAAATAATAAGAATGACCATATTACAACGAATACCAAAAAGCAAACTCTAGCTCAAAAAACTAATTGTATTTTTCAAGGTCTTGGGCATACCCTAACAGGTTTTTATTGTCCCTTCATTCTAATTCCAATCAAATATATACATCACTATCGCATTACCCGTATGATGAAAAATGATATGCTACACGACGTAAGAAGATCAAATTACAAAAGATAATTCAAAATCCCAGTACCGAAATAATATACAACGATACTAACTTCGGAAAAAGCACTTAATGCTAGCAATGCAGTAACACAAGAGGAAATTAAAACGACTAAACCTTATCTAATCATCTTGAACGATGAGATTAAGCAAGTATCGGCATAGTAATCATGAAACAGCTAGCAGAACTTAAATTTAAGAACCTTACCTTCTTCTTCTGCTTTCCTCCGCCAGATTTAGCAGGCTTGGAGGACGGTGGAGGAGCCTTGTCCTTCTTCGGTGCCTAAGATTCAAAACGATGACAACAAAAGATATCACATCATGTAGAATCATTACACCGAACGTTCCAAAAACAAAACAAGAATCAAAAGGAAGAACAAATTATTCGAATTAACAAAAGAGTAAAGGAACTCACCATGAGATTTGGTTTCTAGGGTTTGAGGTAAGGAGTTCCAAGGGTTTCGGCTGGAAGGGAAAGAGTGGCTTAGTCAGATGGGTAAGTATTTATAATACCGGCCGAAAATCTTATATTCTATATTGGGCCGGCCCAAAAAACAGCAGGGATTTTTTCTTGGACAAGGGTGATTAAGTAGCAAATTTTCTTGGGCCGGCTCAAACAGTAGAGTGTGTTTGGCCCAAAGATTTTGAAAGTAGGAGTTATAGACTCATTTTTTGTTTGGCTAAAAGATTGAGAAATTCGGATATATGGCAAAAAAAAAAAAAGAAAAAAGAAAAATGGCAAAATTTGATATAACCGATTTTTCGGAATTTCAATATTTCAATTTTACCCTTCACGGCCTTGGTTTTAGTTTTTAATTAGAGTGTATTTCGAGTAGAGTGGTTTTCACAGATTCTTATCCATTAAATGTTAGATATTTAGATACGATGTATTTTAGATAGTTAGTATATATTTAATTGTTTTAGATATATTTAGAATTTTTTTTTATTGATTATATAACTATATACATTGTAGTTCCGAATATATAAAAAAAAAACCCTAAGAATATGGTCATTATTGAAATAATAATTACACTTTCTATTTAATTCTATATGTATTTCATTAAAATCTGACATATTTGGATGATTATTTCAACTTTTTCTTATTGAAATATTGAGAATGAAAACACGTATGAGAATAATCAGATCCCTAAAAGTATGAAATTTGATTAGATAAAATAATCAAATCCTTAAAGATATTTTTCTTATATACGGTTAAATGTATTTTCTTATTTACGGTTATAATTAGATATATTCAAAAGATAGAATAACTTCAAATTATTTTAAATAAAACTTATCTATTTATTATTCGAAATTTTAAAGATATTTCCTTATAAAACAATCAAATCTCTAAAAATATTCCCTTATATACATACGTTTAAAGATATTTACTTATTTGTGTTAATAATTATATATTCAAAAGATAAAATAACTTTAAATTATTTTAAATTAAACTTATCTATTTATTATTCAAAATTTTGAAAATATTTCCTTATAATAAAATCAACACCCTAAGATTATGGTGTTTAGCCAAAAATCAATTAAAACCCTAAAAGATTTAGTAGTTCTCGCTACTAAAAAAACATTAATTTTGTACATTATCTACTTCTTATACCGTGACTTGTTCACAACTTCCTAGACTTCATAACTTCTTACTACTCATTATTTCACTCTTTATCCTGAACACCATCTAAGGATGTAGCAACATTTTAAAAAGGAATCGTTATAAAATTAACAATTAGATTCAAAGTATTGATACATGTATCAATATATTTTTAAAAAAAAATTACAAATATAGCAAAGTTTATCGGGGTTTAGGAGTCTATCATTGATAGACCATGTAAAAGTATATTGTTGATAGATTTTGCTATCTTTGTAATTTTTTTTTTTAAAAAATTGTTATATATACTAATACTTCGAATTTAATTGTTATATTTACAATTGTTTATAATTATAAAAAAAATTGCAAACAGTTAAAAAAAATTGCAATTATAGTTGCTATATTTTTTGTGATAGTAACATTTTTTAAAAAAACGTAATATAGCACAGTCTATAAACGATATACTTTTAAATTGATACTCTTATAATCTATGAGTGATAGACCAATATTTGCAATAAGATCTATCAATGATAGACTCTATCATTCATAGACTTTAACAAACTTTGTATATTTGCAATTTTTTAAAAATATTGTTATATATATCAAGTCTTTGAATCTATTTATTATATTTACAACTGTCTCGTTTTTCTTTATTATTTCCGTTAATACAAAAGGTAATATATTATTTTAAATAGAAATATTTCAGATCTACCATTAGAAAGAAAAATGAGACACGAAAGCGAATGAAAATTTGAATCACTATGCTGATTAAGGTTATTATCATATTATTTGAAGTCTCGATTTAGTCCAAAATTATCGGTAGATTGTAGGATGTTTATAAAAAGTTTGGGGTGATTTTGCAACCATTTTTTCACAAACGAAAAACTTTGCGAAAAGGTAAATTTTGTTAATCGTTAATGTTTTCTAAATTTATCAAATTTAAGGTTAGAAAATATTTTTGGTCCTCAATGTCTATGGTTGTCACGATTTAGTACTTTGAACTTATATCATTGTATTTTTAAATGTGTACAAATTTAGTTATGGTGCTATAAAGTTTTTAACGGATTAATCATTATATGAAAGATTTTATTAAGATTTAATAAAATTTCTTATATAGGTATATCGATAAACTAGTAATAGATCACATTTTTTTGAACTACAAAGATTAAGTCGTTACATAATAAAAAATTTATATTTCATTTTGATGATATATTTTCACTATAAAAATTAAATTATTACACACTAAAATTAATGACTAAATTTGTTTTAGTTTATAAATTAGAGAAACTACATTTGTAAAAATTAAAGCACTAATTTAAATTTACTTCACAAATTCTTCAACAATTTCATTTTTTAAAAAAAAAAAAACTTTTAAAATCAAGTTTGACTTGTTTGAAAAAATAAATTCAAATTTGACCCCAAAATTTATCAACTATATCAAACAAATTGGATCTTAACCTTGAATAAGTATTGCAATGCAACTTTTACCCAATTTCATTTGTTCACTAGTGCTATATGGACTTATCATCCAACATTGTTTTAGGTAGACAGCCAAATAAAAACATAGCAAGAAATTGTCAAATGCTAAAATGACCCATCAAAATATTTTATTAGAAAGAGAAATCCAAACAAACTAAACTTGTATATAAATAACAAAACACATCGAGTACCACAACCATATCAAATTAAATCTAAACATGTAACACTCGTTCTTGTTCTCATATATGATTATGATGTTCTACTGTATCAACTAATTAGGTGATCAAAACAACACTAGTCGAATTACAAGTCTCAAACAACTAACTCAATTGATTAAGTCATATGTCTCCGACCAAGAAGTTAGAGGTTGGAATCTTCTGAAGTCTCACTTGTTGAACTAAAAAAAAAAAGCTAACGGTCTACGATCATTTTTTTCCCTTTTTTTCAATTTTATGGCACACACTGCGCTAACAAATATATGCAATAAATGACTATACTTCATCTCCAAACTAAAACAACACAAGATGCCAAAGAAAGAACAGGCATTCATTCTAACCTATTAACACAAAGGATGTTGCAAATCCAATCTAGATGGGAGAAAGGGAGAATCTATATACATATTTGATCTTACACAGCATCCATCAGCAGCATTGTGCCAAAGCTCGTTCGGATTCTGTCGCTACTGCTCGTAATCAGATCCAAATACTGCAGAGCTTCTAGAGGGAGAAGACCTTCAAGAAAGAAATTTAGTAAATGAGAATGAGTTTGTTTCATCACATCCAATAGCTGCTCTAACATTTTGTCTTGCTGTTCTTTGGTCAGCTCTACAGCTTCAAGCCAAGGTAGTAGATTTTTTTCTTCATCCAAAAAGTGATGTTTACAACGTTCCTGCCCCCCAAAATAGCAAAGGAAAAGATCGGAAAAAAGAAAAAGGTAAGGAAAAGCCGAAAAAGAAATCAGCTTATGATGAGCAGGCAATCTTGGAGTGCAATGAAGAAAATACATGTGAAGTGTGAAGCAAAATACCAAGCATCAAAACTTGACACTTCATTTTTTATCTTAAAAGTCAAGTGGATTCCATGATGTTTTACTACAGAAATGTACCTGTTACCAATGTTGTGTAATAATGAAACACAAAAGTAGTTAAATATTTTTTGGAGAATTACAAAAGTAGTTAAATATAGAAGTAGAACTTAGAAGTGGTTTGGCTATTGAAAGTCTACTAAATCATCATTATGTTCAAAAGCTTATCTTATATAAGTGTAGTAAATTTGATAAATTCTCCACGATGACATAAAGTAGTATAGATCCATTAGCCTGAATTTAATAACCTCAGCCAAAAAGGGTTATGCTAACAGCTAATCTTATAGTGTGGTCACAAGGTTTCTTGTGGCAGAGAGTTATTTGATGCCTCCTTTAGTCCACATGGTTTAGATGGCTATCTTTATTTCCTACTTTACCCCTATCTACTTCCATAAAGTCACGATGATGAGTGTTCTTTGTTTCAGTCTAACTTAGTAGGGTCGACCTAAATGACGGCAGAGTAAATAAATGTTTCTGACAAAGATGTAAATGTGCGTGAATAGATTTAAGTCTTAAACAACAATCCTGAAACAACTAGAATTTGGATTTTTTTTTTTTTTTTTTTTTTGAGAGGAACTAGAATTTAGAAATTAATAATACAAAACAGGTACAAATCACTAACTTTCTTCTGAGTTGGAAAATTTGAACTTTTGTCCACCCCGTCGATGACATATATCTTAACAAGTTGGCCAATGCTTAGATTGACACTCACTCAATCCTTTTATTGAGTTGTTTCTCAAGGTTTTTTATATAAAAATTGACAGTTATTCTTTTTATCTTTTGAGTTGTTATACTTCTATTGGATCTGTAGTTAAAGACCTTTGGTTTCTTCCCATACCCAACGAAGAAAAACAGATCACATAGTTATGATTTGACAATCCATCACTCATCCATCGTCTTCCTTTCATCTGAGTCTGCTCTGTGGTCAAGACTCAATACATTTTATTTGGAATCTTAAGCATAAGGTCTTAATCCCTGTGAATTATGACAGGTAAGGATTATAGAAGGGTTGAATGGAGTTACCTGCAACAGCTTAAGACGTTTGGAAAGGTTGGAGAGCGCTTCTTGACAAACTGAACTTCCCAAGTCCAAAACGACCGCGGACTTGATGTCTTCTTTGATGCCATTCATGATGGGTAGATCCCTTGCATGCTCCTCATTTGAAGCTTTACATAATCCTGCATTATGGCACCTACCAATTAGTTTCTTCATCTTTCCTCACATATGTAATGTACTAGTACGTATATACATATTATATATATAACTTGACCTCTGTTTGAATAAATCCCAAATTCCCATAGCAAAAAACCATCACTAGTATATTTGTTTAGAATTCACCAAATTTGACTATGTGAGCATAGTTTAGTAGGTAATGCATTTCTTATCTTCTCAAGGGCAATAGGTTTGAATTCCCACCTTTTTCATGTGAAAAGAAAACAATTTACCTTGAGATTGTAATTTTCTCCATCTTTTCTGGACACATCAAATATCTTTTTTTTTTAGAAAAATTAAAATAAAAAAAAACAGGTGAAATTCTTCCAAAACAATGAAAGGACCATCGGAAAGAAATGCTCAATTCAGTTGATCTTTAAGATATCCTATTTATTCTTTTTTTAAAAAAAAATAATTTTAATTCCTAAATTTTATATTAGAAAATACTTTATGGTTAAATACTATAAATTAATTGTAAATTCTGGTTAAATATATCATTTGTATAGTTTATGGTCTAAAACAATACATTAAAAAAATTTCACTACATTTCAGAAAGAAAAAAAAAAGTAAAGAGTAAAATGGTACGTTTGAAATTTTGATCACTAAAACAAAATAGATATAGAAATCAATGGAACAAAATAAATTTTAAATCGAAAATTTAGAAACATACATCATTTACATGGGTTGTCTTTTTTCTTTTTCTTTTTTCGCTTCTGAGTACAGGTTGTCTTCTAGTTGCTGTCCTAGTTTCCTCTCATGTGATTTGTTTTTTAAATAACTGAAAACAGTCTTTCCTTTAAACATGTGAATAGTTGCAAAATTCAATAAAATTGAGTAAAAGAAGCCAAATGTCAAAGTGGGTGAGTTCAGCGGTACTCCTCTTAGATCAAAAGTTCAAATTCACAATACCCCACTTGTTAATACTCAAAAATCAGCCAACCAACCTCTTTATTTCACCCTAAATTGAAAAGATTGGATAACCACGAAAGTTATTGAAGTTCATCACTGTTTCTTATTGATCATCTCAATCTTCTGGGCTAGTTTGATAGATCCAAAACAACCTTTCCTAGAATCATTAACGTTTTTTAAAATTGAACTAAATCTGCTGTAAACTCAGAATCACAAACACTTCTTCTTTCATGGGTTTTATTTCATGATGCAAAAATTTTTAGGGTTTGCATTGCATAAACATAAGCTCAAATCTATTCAATGTAAAACAGAGCAGAATCAGAGAGATGGGATTTACCTCGATCAGCCCTGTCCAAGATCGGGAAGAGGACTCTCTCCTCCATTTGAGCATGCTCCAGCATCACTTCCAGGAGCTGAGAGTAGCTCTTCCCGAACTTCCTCAGCTCCATCCTCGGCGTTCCCACCGCCGGATCGACCGTCGTTCTCCCTCCACGATTAGCCAGGTCCTTCCCCCATCTCAACATCCTCTCCAAATGCCACAACACACTCTTGTGCTGCAGCGCCACCACCCTCACAGCAACCAACGACGTCGTTTCGTCGTCGTCAACACGGCGATTCGACATTGGTAGCGGCGGATGAGGAAACCTATTGTCTATAAACCGAAGCATCCTTTCACGTGAACCGGAAATAGTCTCTGACCCGATCCGAATGGCCGGCGAATCGGAGCCGAAATGCGGAGTCTCAGAAGGGATGAAACTGAGTTTCACAGACTTGTATAGTAAAGCAAAACGAATGTAGCAGGTGAGAGCATTGTTCGGAGGGCCGTAAAGGCGTACGATCGGATTAGAAGCCGCGGCACCGGCGGCACCGGCGCCAGCAGAATCGTTGGAGCTTCTGAATAACTCCTGAGGTACAATCTCCGCCGCCGATTTATTGGAATTCCCATAGCAATTATTCCCCATTGAAGGAACAATTTCCGGTGGTTAACAAAGAAGCGTTAGGTGAAGAACAAATGAAAATACGTGCGAATAAGGAAAGTGGATTAAACTACATAAAGCAACAAAGAAGAAGAAGAAAAAGAAGAAGAAATCTTCAAGAAACCCAGCACAGAGGAAAATGAATGGAATAATGAAATGAATATTGGGAAGGTTAAGTAAGAGAAGTAGTAGGAGAGATGAAACCAGGTGGGCGGAGGAGGGGGGTTTTGCGGCGGTGGCGGGGACGGCGGAGGTGGAGGTTGCTTGTAACGAAAGGGAATTCTATTAAGGGAAAAATGGAAGAGAGAATCAAGTTAATAAAGGAAGTTGGGTGAAGTGGACACCCCACGCTCCTTTCTTCTTTGTCTTTTTTCTTTTGATTCTTTTATTCTTTTTTTTATTCTCCAAAATTAATGGATAATGACTTTAAGGACCTCTCTTCTCTTTATATGACATGTTCGACTGCATCGTTAATTAATTTTGAGATGAAATTTTATTTTATTTGATATAGTATTAGATCTAATCTAAATGGTTAAACGTCTGAAGAAAATTAGAATTTGACGTAAGAATAGCATGGTACATGTGATTTGAAATACGAATTCAATACCTAATGACATCGACATTCTCCTACAACCTCGCATGTTTTTTAGACAAAATTTCAGGAAGACATCCAATATAAAATTATTTGAAACTAAGCACTCTTAACTATAAAGTTTCTATGAGTGAGTCTCTCCAAGGTACACCTTGTCGATCTTTCTTAATCATACATACTTTTGTATTTCCAGGAACTCTCTCATTTGGATGTGATCTCAGTTCATTCATGCATCATTTCTAAACTCGGGATGTTACGTGCCGATCAGTTTTTGCTTGGTTCGTCCCTAAACCACACACCTTACTGAATATGTCTGTTCCCTCTACTAACATTTGTAATGCCTCGACTCTCTATGTTTGGATGGATACTATTTTAGCATGGATAAATAGTAAACATTATGACAAATAGGAAAGATATGATATATGCATATGAATCAGTAAAATACGATAAGAGTATTGTAATTAATTTAAATTATAATAGTTGAAAAGACCAACTATTATAATTAGAGCCCAAAAAATTGAGGGGCAAACTCTAATAACTCACTCCACCCAATTAAAGTTGTGATCCAAACACTTCTGAAAAAATACACAATTTACTCGAATAATTCATTGTGAGAGATTACATTCTATTATATATATATATATATATATATATATATATATACACACAATAAAATCATTGAAAAGTTTGAGGATTGAACAATCGAGACCTCGAATTTTGAGTTTTTGAATGGACTCATTAATGATTTGTAACTAGATAATGTTTGTTATTGTTATAGCGGTGATGACTAAATAAATGTTGTATTACGAAGATCGAGAACACAATTAAATTTTTTTTAAAAAAAATAAATGTAATGCTAAAAATTCATGAACTTCATTTTACAGTCTATCACAATGGATTGCAATAAACAAGACAGACTACTATTTATGTCTATTTTAATTTATTATAAATAAATTTATAAATATTTTGTACGATTTTGTTATTTAAATAATTTTTCTCTCATAGATGTATATCAATTGCCTATTATTATTATTATTATTTGAATTTGGAAATGGTAAATTATGAGGGTCCATGACACATAAATTTAGAACTTTATTATTTTCGAAATCTAATTTAATATTTTTCTGCTTTTGATGGGACGATATTTATAAGGTGACATGGCATCCTTTGAATGATGGAGCTGTTTTCATACCATATCCAATTCCAAATTAACACACTAACGGCTACTTCATGTACTTTTAATTATAAGAAATTTAAAAAAATAAAATAAATAACAATTATCCAAACAATTATTTTCATATCCATTATTTTGAATTTTGAATCTCATTAAAAAGCTACTGTTTCACTATTATTTATTTTTTAAAAGTGTTTTCTAAGGACAAACTGTGATGAGGATTTGGAGTTAAATTATGGCTAAATAAATGTTGCAAAAATTGATTCAACGTGCAGAGTCAATTCAACTCAACTCATAAATTTGAGATTGGGTCGGGTTGGATTACCTAGTTTTTCTTTTTCTTCATAATTTTGAATATTTTTTCATTCTTCTATTTTTCTACTAAAAGTTTAATTTTTGTAATGTCATATTTACGTAAATGACCTAAATATGTTACATCAATTTTTAAAAAATTTATAAACAAACAAACAATAAATATTTTATGTAGAGTTCAAATGTTTACTTTCAAATACATGAAATCTAAGTTCATGTAAAATTAAGTCTACGTTCAAATTCATTCAATACATACATACAAACATACCTTAATCCAACCCAAAAATATATATTTTTTAAAAAAATTTATAATACAGGTTATCAAATTTTTTGAACACCCATAATTTGAATTCGAGACCTCTCAGCCATACACAGGAGTCAGTTGAGATAGACTCTTGATAGTATTATCCAACACTATTTCAAATCATTTTGAGAAAGATATATCAAATTATTCACGTTAAAAAAATTGTTTGAATTTAAAGTAAGTAAACTATGTATACATTATTTTTTTTAGTACATCCAAAATATTTCTTATTAAAGAAATAATTGTGTTAAAAACAAAAACATTTTCGGTTGTTAGAGATTGAGAAAGGGAAAAAAAAATTTGGTTCTCAAATACCGAAAAAGTGATATTTTAATCAATGATATTTGAAATAATGGTTCAAAATTAGCTGTCATTAACTTTAAAAAAAAGTAATAATATTTTCCACGTCATATAAAAAATTAATAAATAAGATAAAGAAAAGGCAAAAGCTTTGTAATTAGTTTACTCGCCATCTAAATTTGATGCTTTGCCAATCAAAATAGTGATATTCTAACAACTAATTTGAATAAATTTTCAAACATAAGTCCTCCACCTCGACTCTACAACATTTGAATGTTAAGAGAACTTATAAGATATTAAATCTTAGATAGATAGACCACTATAGATTGAGTATATGATCTTATACATTTACATATTTGAATTTATAAATGTTCTTTTTTTTTTTTTTTATATCCGTGATAGAACCCATGACCTCTTAGTTGGTTATTGATCTTTTTACCACTAGGTCAAACCATGATGGTTTATTGTATACATGTTATCAAAATGAAAATCATTGAATGACCTTTAAACCAAGAATTAGGGTATTAGCAAAGAAAGGATAATCACATTGCAAACATAGTCTTGAACGTTAATAAAAGTTAATAATGGAAGCAAAGTATGAACAAAGAAAGGATAATCACATGTGAACATAGTCTTCAAAGTTAATAAAGATTAAGAAAAGAAGGAAGTTAATATTTCAACAGGCAATTTAATTATAGAATGCTAATTACAAATTAGAACAAGAGACAAAGCATATTATATATTATGTATTCATTCATAGATTTGGTAATAGTTTCCTTCCATGCAAAGCCAACTGAAAACACTCATCTCTTACTAACTTTACCAAATCAACACTTGAAACCACCGCATACAATAAACCAAAGTATGATGAACAACACCAAGATTCCTCCACCAACCATCAGCTTCATTTGTAAACTCTGAAGCCACATTTTTCGCCGAAGCTGCCTCCCTTGTCGATGAAAGTTATCGGCCTAAATTTAATCACAGATCCCAATGTTAAACGACAAAGCTATATGATTCTTTTTTCTTCATCTTCCTACTTCCAATTCAATGTTCTCAACGGAGAGTTAGATTAAATGATTTATACCTGAAATTGTAAGTTTTCTGTTTTGTCCACCAGAAGTTCGATCCGTTCACCACGGTCTAAAACCTACAAGAGAAGGAAATTGATATCAAGACAGATGAGAGAGGTAAGTTATAGATTTCCTATCCCCGAGTCTCCCTCATCTTAGGATCGGACAACTTAGTCACTAGTGCAGCTAACTGGAAGAAAACTCCTCATTTTCAGTTTATTTGAAGAAGGTACTTCTAAGCATCTCTCCCCCTCTTTATTACAGGAAACAAAAGTAGCCATACATGGACAATCCAAAGAATATGGCATGATCTTTTCTCCCTTTTGCCAAACCCAAGCAATATCTCAATTCGGCGACTTTAACCGGCATAGGTGGTCCAACAATTTTCTTCACTCAGTTAAGAATAAAAAATTGAATAATGAAATATGTTTCGTTCATAAGTTAAAAACTGAAAAGATTGAATCCTTATGTCAGCTATCAAATAATCATATTTTACTACCTAGCTTTTATTGTCAAAGAGTGGATAGCTAGTCCGTTCCAAGTTCCAACAAATTTCCATTACCCACTCAAGGATATGCCACCAAATTTATCCCCAAGATTTGACATAAAGCTTCTATTGCATGCATGTAAACTAAACAACACATCTTTTGTTTGTATTGAAAAACTTGTAGGTTCAAATAAGAAAATCAATTACAATATAATGAAAATCCTATCAAATTGGCACTTTATTGTGTCTAAGACAAAATGCCAAAGTTGTGCTATATTGCACAAAATCACCACAATCATTTCCAATGGCTGTATTGAGAAGCAACGAAGAGGGGGAATGTGTGTGAGAGATATTTTACCAATTCCAATCCACTTATTCATAACCATAACTGACAAGTGCCAAATTCTTCGCATAATTATTCTTCAACAGATCCGGATAATAAGAATCTGGTCCTTTGAAAACAAGCAAGCAACACACTTGAGTAATATTTTTTATATCCACCTCCTTGCAACATAATCACTGGAAGTCTAAAATATTCTGTGTTACTTCGAGGGAGCAAAATTTTGTTCAGTACTCATGGCTAGAATGTGACTTGGGTGACCTACCAGAGGTATGCCAAGATATATGTTTAATGAGATTTGTTACATTTGCCAGGATGACGTGGAAAAGAAGGAAGAATTAGAGGGTGGAGGGTGAGATATTAAAAGGTACTTTTAGTTTTATACATTATGCACAACAGTGATTGTGCAAAAGAACATCTATCATCTCTCAAAACCTCAATAGAAAATCTTGCGGAGAAATTGCAAAATTTCATAAAACAAGAAGTCTAACCTTTTCGATGTTATCCATCATAATTCCTTTCACCTCTGTTATTTGAGCCTTCAGCTTGGAGAGTTTACTCATTTCTTCCGGGTGGCTCATGCAATATTGCATGTGCTCCTTAAGCCTTGGCCTATCATGAATATTAGAGGTTGTTAGGTAAAATGTATGACACAAAGCTCAAACATTAATATTAGACAAGGGCATACCCAAATTCTCTGTCAAGAGTGTATGCAACACTGAATCGGTCTAGAAATAAATCATCATCATCCTCGTCATCTACAAGTGGGTGAGGATTCTCATCCTTGATATTTGAGCCATATCGCTGTTTAAAGTCATCTTTTACACGCTCAAGAAATACAAATGGCATATTCCTTCCAACTGATTCATCCGCAACAGCCAGAAAAACTGGAAATCAATCAAACACAATTAGCAACATGTGCCAGTGAAGTCAAAACAAGTAAATTATCATACTTAAGAGAGAAAACTACCAAATCCACTGTCAAGAAGAAAGTTGAATGTATGCCCATCACACGAGTATGTGCATTTGCTGCTATTAGAAGGCAATCTCTGTAAGCACTGAACGGCAATGGTACTAAAATTCCCTGAGAATGATGTGTGCTCTGCTAAAACAACAGTCCCTTTAGCAACAAAGCTATATATCAGGCCTTTCTGACTCATTTCTCACTGTTAACTGAGAAGAATCAAAGTAGTAACAGTCACAAACCGCAGCAGTAACCTACAAAAAATAAAAATGGATAAAATTAATTGAAATTCATTCACAACCCGGTGATAAGAAACAAGGAAAAATTCCCAAAAATCTAGTTAATAACATGATATGAGGTTATCCTTTCCGCTGTTCTGTTCTCATTCAATTTGTAACTAAGCTCAGTTATCAGTCAATGTTGCCTATTTGGACTTCTCTTTTTGAAATCCCCTATGAACATTCATCATTTAAATTCCTAGGTCTTGGCTGAAGGTTGTTCAGCTTGGTTAATTCCTATTGTTTGCAAAGTTTCCATACTAGCCGTCTATACAAATTGAGCCCAAAATATCATAGGCCACGAATGTTTGAGTATGTAGGAACAACCAACCCAAGAACCAGGAACTTGTACACTTTGTTTTCTATGGCAGTAAGATTTTAATCAAACACAACAACTAACTTATCAAATGACAGCAATACACAATTGCATCAAATACACCCCAACATTTCTTTACATAATGAATAATACCAAATAAATAAAAAAAAAAAAGAACAATGATTGTAAATTACGACGAACGACGAGCAAATCAAACCCTAAACAGATTGTTTCAAAATTATTCAGAAAAACAAAATTAAGAACGAGGATCGAATCAGAAACTGAAAAAATCGAAGAACAAAGGGGAAATTACGAACCTTAAACTAGAAATCCGTAGTCAACTTCACGTATGATTCAAGCTAAAAGATCCAACAGTTTGAAGAAAACATGAAATTGGGGGAAAGAAGAAATGAGAGTTAATATATAAAGCAAGCCGAAGCCTCAATCAGTTTAACCGTCCGTCTCCGTTTAGGAACAAGTCTTATATAAAATAAATTGTGTTATATAAATTATAAAATACGAGCTTTATTTTTTAAAATTTAAAAATAAAATAAAATATAAATTTTTTGGTAAATTTTGTAAATACAAAAATTAATAAAGAAAAAAAAATAAGTTAGTGTTGTTCTCATTTACTCAATACATAAAAAATAAGTTAACACCTTGGCATTTGTACATGTGTTAAAGAAAACTACATTTGGTCATTTTTTGGACGTTAAGTTATTGTTCAATGGATTTTTGTGCCATTACATTCTGTTGAGAGAGGTCGAGGATGAACGTGTCGTGATGATGTTATAAGTTTAAAGTTAATGGGTGAGAAGGTCTCTTTTGGACGACAAGAGTTTGACACTCTTACAGGTTTAAGGTATGTCGAGAGGCATTGTTGAGTTCAAACAGAATAAAGCTATTAGGTTTAAAAGGTTATATTTGGGTGATAGGACAAACATGAATGGGTCCGAGGTGGATAAAGATTACCCAAATCTTCGGTTTGACAGCGATGAGGATGCGGTGAAGATGTTTGTGTTCTATTTCATCAAGTTGGCGATGATGGGCAGAGAAAAAAGGCAACACGTGGATTGGACCATGTTGGAACTCATAGATAATTTGAAGCACTCCATCAGCTATGACTGGGGTAACTTGATCTTCGTTAAGACACTGAGCAGCTTGAAGGGTGCAGTGAATTGGAAAGTTGCAATGTCAAGAAGAAGCCTATGAATAACAAGTCACCAAGTCCTATAGCTTATATGAATTTCCGTTAACTTTTCAGGTACCTAATTTTATTATGTAACTGTTATTTATACTTAGTATTAACCATGCTTGTTTTATTTATAAAATTGTAAAATTTATAGCTTTGGACGTACGAGATAGTTTCGTTACTTAGTGGCTAGATTGCAAGTAGGGTTTCTCCGGATGCAATACTCGTACTCACCTAGTTTGAAGGTGATTCAGACATACGTCTTTAGGCCACAAATGGTAAGTCATTTTCCTTTTTTTGTATAGCATGTTAAAGGGGTTTAGGGTTTAGGGTTAAAGTTGTTGGTCTATGGTTATGGGTTAAAGGGTTTGGCAAGTAATTTTTTTCCTCCTTGTATTTATTTATGCCAGTATACACGATATGGAGTCGACCGACAAAGAACGTGCGTATTTGGGTCGGACATTGAAAATTTCGACAGTCGAAGGTACGAGGAGAATCCACATGCTCATGTCATTCTTCTCCCTACTCTTGACGTTTCTCCTATTCATTTAGACGACGATCCATCGACCCATGTCACATTCACAGAGCAGTGACTGAGGCATTCGTACCTCCACATGAGTCTATTGGAGGCAGCCTGCAAATACGTGTAAAAATTTAATAAAATCGATCAAATCACGAGGGAAGTACATCAATCTCGATATAAAATCTTTAAAAACGATCGAGATTTGAAACCCTACATTAATCTCAGGGTAAATCTATTTGAGTGTGGGAGAAACCAAACACTTGAAAATTTAAACTCATTTGGGGGAGATTTAAACTCATTTGGGGGAGATTTCAATTTATTATATTTATTATAGTATTGGAGTTCTATATATATATATATTTGGTGAACGAAAAACATTACTTAGTTGTTAAGACATCTAAAACACCATTGAAGATTCGAATCATGGATTATTTATAATATCTAAACTTTAATTATCTATCAATGTGCTTTTTGCGTAATTAATTGATGGTATTAATTATTAATCTATATTTCACTTGGATTTAATTCATTTAATTTTAAAAATGTCAAGAACGTCATTAACATAAATATATGAATTTGTTCCTTAATTTTTAGTTAATTTTATTAGCATAATTGAACTTAAAATATTCAACTATTTAGTTCTCTTCCATGATATTGTAGCATATTAATATACACACCACCCACCAAAACATGAATATAGGATAAAAATCTATTAGACACAATAATGATGGTGTCAAAATAATTAAGAACAAAAAATGCTAATCCATATTTAAAAATCAGAACAAATTACAATTCATATTTCAACCCAACATTCACAAATCATACCTATCATGAAATACACTGAGGATATATGTATATAAAAAAAATCTTTCTAATATCTAAGAATGTTTGAGCCAACTTCCACACTAGACTAATCACAATTGAATAATGTAGGATTCAATGTAATAGTCCAAATGAAATTGAGAGAGAGAGAGAGGAAAGCACTTCAAATTTTGATGTTCAAACACAATGATAGATAGACTGATATGAAGGTAGAATAGCAGATAGATAAATAGCTTATAGCCATATTGATAATTAGAACTTAGAAATGTTTAGGAAAGTAAGTATTACAGAGCAGCCAAATGTAGAGAAGCTGCAAAGCTTGAATGATCAAGTTTTCCAAATAACTATTGGGGTTCTTCAGTTTTTTTTCTTGTTGAATGGCTTTGAAAAGACAGTGATTCAAAAGAAATATCTGGGAACAATGGAACACAAGACATATCATTCAAGCATCCTATATTTAATTTTGTTCAGTACCCAAACTTAGGCTTTCCAGATTTTAGCAAAAGCCGTTTGGAAGAATCAAATGGTTGTTAGGCTTTGGCCCCCACCACGCAAGGAGTCGTGCCCCTAGTGGTTTTAACATAGGAGACATACTCACCGTAGTGCATGGTGAATAGGGTGCTCTGGTACCGGGTCAATCGAATACGCTTACGCAGTGACTCGGTGATCGCACCATTATATCCTGCCTTTCGCATCAATGAGTCAATCGCCTCAATTTTTGTCCAACCTAAAAATCAAGATGCAGCCAAACCCAAAACCTTAGTCAGCTGGAGGAACTATAAAGCTAAACAGATTTGGCAACATTTTAGCCAAAAAGCTGTGTTTCTAAAAGATATTTTGTTCTTCTGAAGTGCAGAAATCAGGTTATCCTGTCAAAGTCTAATACAAGACCACAAGGTATCTCAAACTGCTCGATAACTTGTCGATCTCACAGAAGATACATGGCAATGAAAAAAATTTCGAGTAAAAACAGGAAGATGCATCAGTATAGGATACATGGAATAAAAGACAATGCAAGCATGTACAGTTAAAACTATTATTTCACATCCTTGAGTCAAGAAAGTGATTGTAGGAATTGCCCGTGTAACTCAAATGAATGTTAAAAAGAAATATGCCAATTTCATATACAGAAACAGATAAATCATATGAATAATAAAATAGCTCATAGAGGAGCAGATCTAGACTAAAGAAGTTGTGGAGGGGCCTAACATCATTTCTTTGGTTTAAATCACATTTGAATCCTTGTCCCATTTGGTTTTCTTCCCAAACCTATATTCTAGTTCATAAACTTCAAAAAGCTAATCATTTTGAGTCATTTTGATCCAGAACTCTCAAAATATCCATTTTAGTCTTCGTTCGATAACATTTTTTTTAATCCTGTTTTAGTCTTCAAAACCTGGCGCTGATTTTTTTGGAAAAAATTATCTTAAAAAACAAATAACAAAACAAAGGAACCTACTGGAGGAAGTGAGGGTGTTCATAAGCTTACTTCACAAAAATCAAATGATTATCAATCTGGAGCTTTTCGAAATTTAAAAATGTAAGTACTATTTTGCAACATAAAATTTGCCTACTTAATACCCTATTTCACTCAACCTATATGTGGCATGCTAATGCACATAAGAAGCCGATTTATATATCCGATTACTAATTATGGTCATCAAATAACTGTGAGAACCACCATAGATATTTTGTATAAAATTTACGGACTAAAATAGAAATTTAAAAATTCATCCACCAAAATAGATTAGAAATTTAAAAATCCATTCACCAAAATAGATTAAAGCTTAAAATGTTAGACGCTAAAGAATTAGCGATATCTTAATGTCCAAAAACAAAAATTGAATGATTTTAGAAGTTTATGAAATAAAAACATGAGTTCTCTCAACTCAACTTAATTAGTTATTATAGAATGAATAGAAAAAAATCAGGGAATAAAAGTTAAAAGAAGAGTTGGCGTAGGAATTAAGTAAAACATTACACTAAGTTTATTTCCTTTTTGTATTAAGGCTTGCTAGAGCCTACAAAGTCGTCTCTTGTAAGTTGTAACTTTCATAGCGTGAAACTAATAAAAGAGACTCTAGGTTAGGGTTTACATGCGTGTGTGTTCTCTTTTCTACCGTTTAAGATAAATGATTTATATATTTGATATGGAGTCTAAATTTAATTACCAACAACTACTTTGTATTCAAAACAAATCACTGAATTTCAAAATAAAAGGAAATGAGGACTAATATTTATTCACAAAAAGCACAGCAAACATACCTTCATGGGCAGCGACCTCGGGCAGATATGTAGCACTTCGTCTAGCATTATAGTCAGGATCGTTAAATTCAATTATAATACCATGCTTACCTACCTGCAATAAGACATAAAGCCCCTGATTACGGAAAGCTGCCTACCAGACTGACTATTCTGCGAGACTGGCCAAAAGCATGACAGGTGTCACAATCCTAGATTTTCGAACACGGGTCCAACGATTGTGCGGCACTTGCTCCACGCAACTAGCAAGTCAGCCGTGTAAAATTCAG